>CAUYRT010051407.1:0-14440 GCA_963574885.1 Lepilemur ruficaudatus
TATCTGCCCTTCACTCACCCTCCTTTCTCCTGCTCCCCTTTCTCCCCAAGGCAAGCCACAGAAACTACAATTCCACTTCCCTGAGGTGGGTCATAGAAACTAGAATCCCTCTCCCACAAAGCAGCCATAAAACCTAGAAAAATAAGTATGCCCTTCCCCCAGGCATTTCTGTGAAGGAGGTGCCATAAAGAAATTCTCCAATGTCTGTCTGCTAGTAGTTAATAAGCCTTGCATTCTAGAAGGGTCCTGTCCCATACTTGGGAAGAATGAATTCCACACAGAGGCCAAGAATAATCTGAAGACAGGTCTTGCAGGGTTTCGCCACTTGGTCTGTTGCTATTAGATCATTCTCTTTTTGTCTAATCACATGTCTACATTGCTGTCCATTCTTCATTGAATATATGCAGAAAGACAGACATTTGTCCCTTGGGTCTTTGGATTTTCCTTCTGAAAGTTTCCAGGTCACTGAAACCTTGGTTAGATAAATATGCTGTATTTTTTGTTTGTTTGCTTGCTCTTGTTAGACTGTCGTTTGTTACAGGAATGTTGGCTGTGACCCTTATGATGCATGGGGAAAGGCATCACACCTTTTTGCCACCTTGTCACCGTGGTGTCTTTCATCCACCAAGCCTAAACAACCTGTTTGGCAAAGTTAGACGGTTCAGGGAGAAGGTGTAAGGTGGGTTAAAGATAAGGGTTAGCCCCTAGTAGATGTGTTTGTCCTCGAGTCTTACCTCACCTCCCCCCTCAAAAAAAACAGGTTGATTTTTGTTTTGGTGGTAGGATCTCTAACTTGGCAGGTAAATCACCCTGAGAGGCCCTGGAAAGAGGGGCTGTGTGGTGGCCTTGCAGCAGTGTGGCAGGAACAGGAGCGTGGTAGTATCCAGCCTGGATGCCAGTCCAGGTTTGCTGCTTAGCTGCTATGTGACTCCAAGTAAGTCAGGGCCATGTAACCTTTCCGAGCCTCAGTTTCTTCACCTGTAAAATATCGGAAATCACAATACCTTAACATGACTTTTTTGAGGAGTAAATGAGGTAATATATGTGCAGAGCCTGGCAATTTGTTCTTATAAATTATATCTAATATTAGAGAAGGATGGCTAAGAATCTGTGACTTTCTGAAGTAGTTTCAGTAACTGGTGTTGGCAGGAGGCAGAGTCTAATGGGGGATGTAAAAAATGAAGAGTGTAAGGGACCTGGGTAAGTTCATAGGCTTAGAGGAAGGAGGAGGCAGCAGGGATGGAGAGGCCGAAAGCTGAGAGGATGAAGAAATGAGTTGGAAAGGAATAGTCAAGGCTGAGCATCATGGGTGTGTCCAACAAAGACTCAGAAACAGGACTTGGCAGTGTCAAGAGGCAGTATAATACAGTGGAAAGAATGTAGCTTTGGAGGAGGCCAATCAGAGTTCTAATCCCAGTCCTATAATTTACTGACAGTGAGATCCTAAGCAGTTAATTAAACCTCTGTGGGCTTCATCTTCCTTCTCTAAAAAATGGTGATTGTGCAGCCCATTTTCCAAAGCCATTTCCCTTTCTTCCTTAGAGTACAGCTAGACTTCATTTCCCAATCTTCTGTGTGGCTAGATGACTGAGTTCTAGCCAATGAAATGTGAGCATAAATTATGCATGCCACTTCCAGGCCTGGCCCACAAAAACCACCTTCATGATCCTCCATCTTCTCCCTCATGTGAGCTGGATGCAGAGGAGCCAGGAGAAAATACTGAGGCTCAAGGGGAGGACAGAGCCAGAAGATAAAAGGAACCTGGGACCCTGAATCACCATCCGGAATGGACAACTGCTGATAACTGGTCCTGAACTGTTAGATGAGAGAGAAATCAAGTTCTCTATCATTAAGTCACTGAGTTTGTTTATTACAGCAGCTGGCCTGTTCTAATACAATGACATTACTGAATAAGAGAGTTGTTGGTAAAAATTAATATAAAACATATAAAAATCTTCCAACTCACAATAAATGCTTAATATATCAACTCATTAAACAAACATTTCATTAACACCTAGTATGTGCTAGGCTCTTTAATGAAAACAAAGTCTGTACTGTCATAGAGTTTATTGGGGATGTAGAAGGAAGAATAAATAAACATTTCTAGCATATAGGACTTAAAGCATGGTAGTGCCACGGACAGGAAGGATGTTAAGGAGTGCAAGAAATTTTCTGCAGAAGAGTGAGGAATTTGGGCTTTAGACATTTAAGAAAACAATATTATATTGCCTCTGTTAACATAACCTTTGAAAATTTACAGAATATTTGCAAACAAATATTCACATACTTTTTAGTCATCATGACATAAAATATCTAGAACAGCAATGATCAATGGTGTATTGTCTAAAACCTCTAGTAGAATGTAAGCTCCTCAGGGTAGAAATGGCTTCTTACGCCATTATTCACTTGCAGCAACCTGACTTTGCATATGCTGAATGCATGTGATTGAAATGAATTGAGAGCTTTCAAGTCCTGTGTTTTCCAGGTAGGATTTTCATTAACTCAGACAATGTTTGTAAAAGTACTTTATAAATGATAAGACACTACCCAAATGCCTCTGTGGAAGGATAACATTTGGAGTTGTTAACCTGTGCATTTTTTTGGCCTCCCTGGGTTTCACCTTTCTCTACTCCCCATTCAAGCAGCTGACCCTCTGTTCATGCCTCCGTGGAAGAGTGTGATTCTGCAGGGTGACATTTAACGGGTGCTGGCCGGTAATGGCCACACTGGTTGTTTATGGATGGCAGTTTTCTGATTGGTTGTTGTATCTGGTCTGATTGGTCAGTGCTTGTGTCATATTGGTTATTAAGTTCTTTGAGTATCAACACTGTAGTTGGAAGGTAGAGAGAATCTGAAATCTTTTTTTTTTTTTTTTTTTTGAGACAGAGTCTTGCTCTGTCACTCTGGCTAGAGTGCAGTGCCATCGTCATAGCTCACCGCAACCTCAAACTCTTGGGTTCAACAGATCCTTCTGCTTCAGGCCTCCTGAGTAGCTGGAACTATAGGCATGTGCCACCACACCTGGCTAATTTTTCTATTTTTTGTAGAGATGAGGTCTCACTCTTGCTCAGGCTGGTCTCAGAATCCTGGCCTCAGGCAATCCTACTGCCTTGGCCTCTCAGTGCTAGGATTACAGGTGTGAGCCACTGCAGGCTGGAAGAATCTAAAGTATTATTAGCCTGTTTCTAAATGCTTGAGGCTTGATTTGAGAGGAGGAAAAAGAAAGAGAATTACAATGTGGAAAAGAGTCTTCTGGCCCTAAAAAGAAATAAAGTGAACTTGTCTGAGACTGGAAAGAGAGTCCCGGGCTGGAGAGAAGGGATGGGAAGAACAGCAGGGTCTGGGCTTTCTGAAGCTGTGGAGACCTCCACCCTGTTTTCTGGGCATGCAGTCAGGAAGGCCACAGTATCTCGTGGAGAGAAGAGATCTGTTTGGTGTATCTTAGCAGCTGTGTCCACTGGTAGTCTCACAGAGACTCCCACTAACTCAGTTTGATACAGAAGTAGAAGATAAACTAGACTCAAAGAGTGATGTGAGCAGGGTAGTGAGTATCCCTCAGCAGGGGGACCTGGGGGACTAGTAGGAGTCAGACATCCTTCTCATGCCCACCACCCAGACACCTGTGCACTATGTGAGATTCTAGAACTGCGGCATGACTTTGTGGGAGTAGCAGGGTGTGGGGAGGGATAGGACCCCAAGAAGGCAGGGGATTAAGTTTCCTATTAGCCTAGTAGGATGGCAACCTGAAATAGAAATTAATTAGTTCTGAAAATAAAGTGATATTTCTTGTGCACCTGAATTCGTGGTTATGATTCATGCTTGTAAACTTTACAATTTACAGTCACAGCTTTGTTTGCTTCATAATCAAATTTAGAATTTACTTTTTTTCCCCTTCAACTCTCAATTTTATTCTCTCAAGGGACAAGGACACCAAGGATTGGACTGTCCTCTGCAGGTGACCGATAGCCTTGGTGCAGGGACCGAATGCCCACCTCCCAGCCCCCATCCATTGTACAGACAGATCTTGTGAATTTCATTAATCTATTCACTCATCCATTCATAAGTGTTTGCTGAGCACCTGTTCAGTGTTGGGACAGAACAAGGACAGAGCTTCCTGCCTTTCATGTTTTGAAGGAAAATACAGGTAAACACATGAGCAACGGCACGCAGGGTGGCCAGGGCTGTAGTGAAGGCTGAGATAGACGACTGTGTGAGGTGACACCTTCAGGGCTTTAGTTTGCAAAGTTGAGGGCAAACCTTGGACTAAAATACTCCCCAACAAAAAGTGAGCTCAATTTTTCTCACTTTAGGAGGCCCAGGTACCCACTTCACGAGTTCCCTGTGGGGTTTTTGAAGCCCATTGAGACCCACAATAGTCTGTTTTCTTTCCTTAAACAGACTGATAGCATTACTTTCAGAATTCACTTTTAAATTGATGGCAAAAATTATACTAGAATTTATCACAAAACTATATTAAATTTTTCCCACTTAAATTTCTTGGCTAAATAATTTCCTTGTCCCGATGGCTTCTGGTTCTTATTTTCCTGAGGCACACAATGTCTTTACCCTCCTTTGAATTTTCTGCACATCTCTTGACACCCCGGGTTACTCTCTGCTCAGATTCATTCTCCAAAGTGTTTACTCTAGGCTGGATTTTAACCTTTCTTGATCTCAGACACATAAAGTCTGAATTTCCCCTTACTCCTTTCTCTTTCTGGTTCTTCGTGTGGGTCCCCACAACTTCCTCTGCCCCTTCCTCCTCTGCTGTGTGAGGCTGGAGGCTCTTACTCTGACAGATCTCGAGCATACTCTGCTTTCACCAACTTTGCTACCGAAGGAAATTTATATGACTAGAAATAATCACTAGGAGAGAATTAGGGTCACTTTTATGATAATAATTATCTTTTAAGGAATAATACATACCTTCTTGGTATGTCCAGCTATATCATAAGCAGTAAGAGAGACTCTAGAATTATGGGATTTAAGTCCAAGAAAGAAAGAAATTCAGAGGATCACAGATTCGCCTTAAGTGATGTAGTGGCCGCTGACAGAATTAACTACAAATTTGTAGCACTGGGAGATCTTTCATCTCCTTTGCATTTGTCTGTGCCTTCTTATGCCATTTCCTCCCCATCCACATTTTGCCCTATTCTGTGTATGAAAGTAAGGTGAAAAGCACTGTAATTTTCATTTATTTCTGATCACATTTTATTTATGGCTCTAATTCAAACTCTTATTCATTTTTCCCCATCAAGGGAGTCACATTTTATTTTGGAAATGTATATGCAAAAAACTTGGAAACTTGAATAACCTCATTTTTGAACGTCCCTGGACATGACTCAGAGGCTGATTGAGGGAAGGGCTTTAGGGAATTGCTGTTGTTTGGCAATGAGAAGATGGGAAAATTGGCTTCAGGAAGAGGAAGAACTTCACCTCTATTCAGTGGAGGCAGCCGGTAAACATATCCAATTGGTCTCCGGTGAAAGGGGAAGTGTCCTTTACCTGGACCTCTTTCTTCTGAGTGCCTAGGTGGTGGGCCATGGCCATGGCGATGGTGATCTTGGGGACCTTGGTTATGGACTGGTGGGTCACAGGGTCCATAGTGATGGAAATCATGGCCATGGGGGCCACGTCCACGGGGACCGTGTCCATGGGGGCCTTGTCCATGGGGGCCATGTCCATGGGGGTGGTGTCCATGGGGGCCGTGTCCATGGGGGGGCTGTTCGTGGGGATGGTGCTCACTGGAATTATGATCATGGGGGTGCCTTTGGGTCTCATTGATGCCAAAAGGGTGGTGATGATATCTTGACCCTGGAGGGGGCGCTCCTCCTTCAAGTGGAGGTCTGCCTGGGTGATCTTTTCCTTCTGGAGGGGGTGAGCATCCGCATTCATGTGGCTTGTGGGGACGATGATGATCTCTGACTCCATCAGGTTTGAATGGAGGCTTGCCATGCCCATGCCCACCAAAGGGGGGGTGATGGCCCGGGTGTTCCTGATAACGGACATAGAAAGGGAATATCATCAAGTAACACAAAAGGAGAAGTTAGATCTTTAACTTGACTTAGATCAATGGCTCCCAGTCTTTTGGATTCCACAAATCAATAGAAAACATAGGATAACAAAACAAAAGTTCTCAAATTTTTATCTATCAAAGTTGACATTTAAAACACAAATAACTATCATCTACCACCATCATTTCACACACACACAAAAAAATTCTGATAACAAAAGAGTCAGAAAGATAATCTCAGAGTATTGATTAGTCCTTTGGGTGGAATAAATGTTCTATATGAAAAACATTATTATTCTTACTTTTCTCATTTTGACAGAAAGTGATGAAACTATATTTTGAAATGGTGCCCATCTGCAGACCAACATTTGGAAAATGAGTGACTTATAATTGATGTTCTCAAAAGAGTTCTGAGGGTTCATGATATCCACATGCTTTACTTCTAAAAGGTAATCACTTGGCCTCTTCCTTCTCCTCCTGTTCACACTAATTTTTAAAAAATCTATAGAGCCATGTTCATCATGACTAACCTGCCCTTTCTTTTTCTTCCATTTTTTTTTTTGACTTCGAACATAGATGGTTGGATTATTTTCAATTTTTTTCCATATATAAAAAATTCTGTGAAGAAAATCTTTGTGCTCACCCACAAAATAGAACAAAGATTTGTGGAACAGATGTAAAATATTGTTTTGCATCTTATTTTATATACCTTTGTATAATAAATTTGAGGCTAATTTATTCCCCTTAGGATCTATGCCTAATAGTAAAACCTAGGAATTACTAAATCTCAGCACCAGAGTCCTTAGAAGGACCATATTCAAACTCAATCAAGGCCGATTGAATTGGTCATAATTTTACTTTTCTGCCAGATTTTAGCCCTCCCTAATTCTTGGGAAAGTTTTCACACTTTTTGTGTCATGCCAGCAATTGCACTTCTTTCCCCAGGAATCAGATCTCTCTATCTCTGTCTCTGTCCCTCTCTCTCTCACACACACCCCTTACCACACACACACAGCCATAAGAACCAAATACACTATGTGTGTAAAAATATCACTTAATCTGACATTGCTCACAAGATAGTCTACTTAGGCAGCCCACCTCAGGGTTGAAGACTTCACAGTTCACATCAAGGTCTTTTGGGGTTTCCAAGTCAGAGTCTTCTACGTCATAGAATGAAACTGCTCTGCAGAATGCAAAGACCTACAAAAGAAAGAGAAGCTTGTTAGTGTGTGTGTGTCTGTGTGCACGTAGGAAGGTGGTAGGAAGGTGCCCAGCCAGAGTTATAAACTTTCAGATATTCAGGAAAGGAAGACCAGCTTTAGAAAAATCAAGGTAATATTATCAGATATTTCCACCAGTTATTCAATGATCTTTCGTAGTCAACACTTTGGGGAAAGTGCAGTGCAGATTCCAAAGGATCTCATTTCAAATTGCTGTGGTTCTCTTCCCTGAGCAGTCCCCAGTGCTGGGCTTCCCCATGGCTGGTGGTAAGGAACACCACATCATTGCCGCCTTGCCTTTAGGCCAGCCCTTCTGCAGAAGACCTGACTTGCCTGTGCCTAGAGGAATGAGGAATGGTGCTAGAGAGAGATTTTACGACTTTACCTAGTTCCTTGGAAGGAAGTGTTGGAAAGGAGGAGCCTATATACAGATGGATTTGCATGGACCCTGCCAGGGAAGTGTCTGCTGGCTCCACCCTACGAACAAAGGCTGCAATGGCTGGCCTGCCTCCCTCCAGAGGCGCCTAGACCCAACTGTCAATGTTAGACTAGAACAAGAGGATGACTCTTCCTTAGAAGAAATTGTTAAGCATTGAGGTTCTGAGTGCAGATTGGGAATCGGATAGACCTATGTCAATCCTGGTTTCCTCACATGCTAGTTGTGTGAATTTAGTCAAATTACACAAAATTTCTGAAGCTCAGTCTTTATAAAATGGGGATAATACAGTAGACCCATAGGTTTGAGATGATGCTGTAAAACACTGACCTCTGAGCCTGCTCCTCTCGCTCTCCCCTGGTTCTGCACTGGTTTGTGTTACTCATACAAAAATAGTTCAGGTTTTATTGGGGATGGGGATAGAGGAGGGAGGTGTCTTTTCTGGTGGCCACTAGGCAGGATTCTAGAACTAGATGGGGTTGAAAATTTGAACAGCCAGAAAAGGAACTAACAAATACTTCTTCCCTTCTGGCCAGGGAGAATATGTTGTTAAATCAGAAAAATCCTAGACTTCAAATTAGAATTAAAATTCCATATCTTAACACTCTCTAGCTAAGTTCCCTTAAGTAAATGGTTAAAATTCTAGGCTCCCTTGTCACAGAGAAATGGAGGCAGACACATGCTATCTTTCTCAGAGGGATGGTCATGGGGTTCCAACTAGACAATGATATGTGTGCAGATGTTTTGTAAACTGTATGTCACCATGCAAATGTCAGGTGTTGTTAACAACATGTTCCTGCAAGTACGTGGGAATCAATTTGTAAATGATTAGGGGACAAATCCCACTGGACTATGCATGGGAAGAACTGGAATTTAATTTCAGCTTGGACATGAACCTGGGTAAGACCCTTCCTTTGCTGAGCTTAAGTTACCTGTTTATTTGTCAAATGGGATCTGTGGGTGTCAATGAGAGGGAGTGAATGGACCACTTGGTGTGTGGGTCTTGATGCAAGCTCGCTGTAGTTTTAGCTAAGCCTTTAATTCTAGTGGGTTAAAAAAAATCCTCAGTTTTAAGTTTAGGTATATATATCATGCACATTATAAAATCATATTCTCACAATTCAGTTAATTTCTCAGTGCCTTGGTTTCCCCATCTGCAAACTTGGGATAAAAATAGTCTCTATCTCATGTGGTGGTGTGAGGGCTAATCAGTTAACGTATGTGTAAAGCACTTAGACGAGTGCCTGGCGGGTAGTAAGCACTCTCTAGATGACACTTGCCATTTCACAGACATGTATTACACTCACCTTATGGTGTCTGGGGAAATGGTGCCTGGAGCAGTTTCTCACAGAGAATTCCACAAAGTAATTGGTTCCTTCCCCTCCTCTCTAGAACAGATGGGATCAAAACAGTTTCAGGAACAAAGGAAAAGGGGAGAAAATCAACACATACCTACTATCCAGTAAATTGTATTAATAAAGCAATATAAGGATTCAAAATCACTAATATGTGCCATTTTTCTTATGGTTTCTGCCTTCTAAAAATTGATCACCTAAGGGAAAAGGTCACTACCATTTCATTGAAAAGATTCAAATAATACAGACACAACCAAGTATAGTGTGAAAACTCACCCAACTTCTCCTGCTTAGGGGTGCCACTATCATCGTTTCATGTGTTTCTCTTTTTAGCCTTTTCCCAGATATAATGCACATATACACATACGTCTAAGTATTTCATATAAATGGGCTCTCATTCTTAAATATTGCTTTGTAACCTGCTTTTCCCCTTAGTGATATGTCTTGAAACTCTTTCCAATACACATGGGTCCAAAATAATCCTTTTAGTAACTGCACTGTATTCATTTCAGTGCTTGTGTGGACCATAATCTATTTAACTTTGCCTTTTCAAAATGCATGAGAGACACCAACCAGCTGTTCTACAAGACAGCACCAGGTGGGAGGCTCCTGAGTCTTAGGACAGGGAGGCAGGGAACTGTCTAGCTTCAGCCACACCACTGGGTGTGGGGAAGTAGTTTCTCTGAGCCTCAGTTTTCCATCCTAAAAGAAAGACGTTAATATTGGATAATTTTTTTTTTTTTTTTTGAGACAGAGTCTTGCTCTGCTGCCTGGGCTAGAGTGCAGTGGTGTCTTCATAGCCTACTGCAACCTCAGACTCCTGGGCTCAAGCCGTCTTCCTGCCTCAGCCTCCCAAGTAGCTGGGACTACAGGATTGCACCACCACGGCCTGGCTACATTTCCTATTTTCTGTAGAGACGGAGTCTCCTTCTTGTTCAGGCTGGTCTTGAACTCCTGGTCTTAATCCATCCTCCTGCCTCGGCCTCCCTAAGTGCTAGGGTTACGGTCATGGGCCACTGCGCCTGGCCAATACTGGATAATTTTTAATGACTCACATAACCCTACTATGCTGTTTTCTTTTCCTCTTTCCTTTTTGGATGTTCCCTCCTCTCTGCCATATATCTACTCCCACCCCCATTCATACAACCTCTAAAAATAAAAAACTTGCAGACAGCAGTTCTTTGGTACTGGCTGCCTGTCTATTATAGCCCCAAAGGCTGCAAGAGGTCCTCAATTTAGAAGCAGCTGGTCATTTAAGGCAGGTAGAGAGGGTGTGCCATTCAGTTTGTGCCTTCCAAGTGGGAGCACGGGCCCTCAGACTGTAGCTGGACATGGTGGGGACTCACCGCTCTTGCAACTCTCTCTACTTTGTCCACTCTGAAAGAAGCAAAGTCACCATTCTCCTCTTTGTACTTCTCAAGGGCTTGGTTGGCTTGATTTCTGTAGTGCTCGGTGTCCTCAAAGAAATCTAAGATCACGGGACTGTCTTTGTCATTGACCAATGCTGAAGAGACTAGACAAAGAAGATGGGAGTGTCATGGTTACTGGGTGGGAAATGGCAACAGTGACAAGAATAACAATAACTTCATTTTACAGATGGGCAAATGGAGTGTTGGGGAAGCTAAGTAACTTGTTCACGATCGATCAGCCCCTCAGCAGCAGAGCCGAACTGCTGATCCTTCTTTCTGGTCCTTCTGGTCCTTCTGATGCCCAAGTCTCTGCCATGACCCCTCCTCACGATGTGCCAGCATTTTCATGAATCTTCTCACTTTGCCAAGGAGGAAGAGGTATCACCAAGATAAAGGTTTGCCCAGAAAGAAAGAAGATACACAGCTCAACCTTTCTTTAAGGCAACCTCCTACAGAAGATGCTTGATGGTTAACTTTTTTTTCTTTGTATTTAATCTTATTCAGATTTGCTATTTTTTGAAGGAATTCTGTGATAATTCAGTTTGAAAATGTACATTAAAAGAGCATGGAGTTCAGAGTCAACACTGCTGGAACTGAGTCATGTCTTCACCACATCCTGGCTGGGCCCCAAGGCCAAGTCATTAAATGTCTCAATTATTTTATCTCTAATATAGAAGGTGCCTTAATTTTTACTCTGTAGCTTGCTGTGAGATTAAATGAGATGGTATGTATTTTGAAAACTATTAAGTAATACACAGCTTTTAAATGTTAAGGTCAATACTGATTGAGCTAAGAATGCTCTGCCAAGTGTACTGCGTAGACCATCTTATTTAATTCTAACAAGAACTGTAAAAGCTAATGTTCTTATTATCCTCATTTTTCCAAATGAGAAAAGCTTAAAGAGCTTAAGTAACCTGCTTCCAAAACTATACAACTAGTAAATGATGAGGTTGGGATTCAAACTAAAACAAATCTGACCCCAGAGCCTAAGTCTCTACAATGATGCTATACTACCTTTTTTAAATCTGTATTTTTATGCATTGAATTTCTTTAAAGAAAGGTGTACCAGTAACTGGAGAAAAGCGTCTCCCTTCTGTTTCCAGGAAAGTGAGTGAAATAATGCAGTCTTTGTGGGTAGAGACCCTGTCTGTCACATACATCATAGTATTACATGAGGAATACCATGGTATGATTGAAGTCTATATGAATCTAGAATTAATGAGCAATTTAACAGATTACCATACCAGAACTTGTGGTGCAGTTAAAGTCAACCAGCCGAAGATCCTCAGATTCACTCGAATGCTTCGTAGCTACTACCTTGCACTGTCCAATCACCTGTAAGAAAGAGGGTTTTGCATCCTTGCTGGGTCACTCACTGTGTACTGCCTTCCTCCAGTTGCACAAGAGGGAACAAAAAAGCGATGCAGCACACTTCTACTATCCATTTAAATGGTATGTGGGCTTTCCTTCATCAGAGCCTGTCTCAAACTTTCATTTTCTTAGTCTGTTTCTGTGTGTCGCATAATATTGGCAACCAAAATCCTCATGATAACCAGGGAGAAACTGCTTGAGGGATCATGACCATATCCCAAACATTTTCAAGGGAAAAGAAGGCAAAACTCCTAGCTGTGTAAACCTCTTGTTTTCTGGAAATGAAATCTTATATCTGTGCTTACTTGTCCTTGTGTTCTCCTCCTGTATCAGAGAGTACAGTGTTGTAGTCCAACATACAGAGCAAGACCCTACTCCTCACTGCATGTGCAATGTGCAGAACAAGACCCATTCCTCACTGCCTCTAATCCCTTTGGCCATTCCTGCTCACAGGACCAGTCTCGATAGGACACAATTACAAGTTCACAGATTCTTAGACACATAGACTGTCAGGGCTGGAAAAGATCTTAGGGTCCATGGACCCTAAGACCCTCCTCTCATTTTGCAGTTGAAAAAACTGAAGTCTAGCAATGCTATTAGGGGACTGGCCTAAGGCCTCGGAGCTGATTTTGCTATCCTATGGGGCCACAAGCCCTGCTGACATATCTTTTTTTTTTTTTTTTTTGAGACAGAGTCCCACTCTGTGGCCCGGGTTAGAGTGCTGTGGCGTCAGCCTAGCTCACAGCAACCTCAAACTCCTGGGCTCAAGGGATCCTCCTGCCTCAGCCTCCCGAGTAGCTGGGACTACTGGCATGTGCCACCATGCCCAGCTAATTTTTTCTATATATTTTCAGTTGTCCAATTAATTTCTTTCTATTTTTAGTAGAGACAGGGTCTCGCTGTTGCTCAGGCTAGTCTCGAACTCCTGAGCTCAAACGATACCGCCCGCCTCGGCCTCCCAGAGTGCTAGGATTACAGGCGTGAGCCACTGTGCCTGGCCCTGCTGACATATCTTGAACTGGATTCCCAGGAATGGCTCTCAAGAGTATGCCTCAAACCTTCCTGAGTCTCAAGGCAAAAGCTACTCACTCTTCTGCTGTGTTAGCCCAGGCATATGGCTACCCTGAGTAAGCAGAGTACATGGAAAGGAGGAATGGTAAGAGGAGGAAATGGTACCCTGAGTACTTACTGTATGAGATGGAAATTTAGAAGCATCCAGCTCACAGTCATTCCAGTGCTTCCTGGAGAGGACCGAGCAGTCAGATTCCTTCACATCTAAGACTAGATAATAGACAGTTGCAGATCCCTGAGGAATGCCAAGAAAGCATCAGGTAAGATGTGGGAGCCCACAGGTTTTTTTCTTAATGAAAGCTGTATCTTTATTTCCTAAACATAGTTCCTGTGCATCTCCCCGTCTTTGCTGATGTCCTACCTTTATGACATTTGATCTGTTCATTTGAATAATTAGCTTCAAACAGTTATTTCCAAATATTGTTTGTAAGTAGCCATGCTTTTCTTCTATCCATAAGCTTTGAAAAGCTATTGGTAAATGGCAGTGATGATTTGGGTGGAGGTGTTGAAGGTACACGGCTAGAATTACACGTGATGACGGCCACATCATGGCCTCCAATCTGTACTTGCAGTTTCATCCTGGCACCCAGTTTGATTCCTGAACTTGGAGTTCTGCCTCCATTTCCGTTTGTTAAAACTGATGGTCCAGTTTCTTCTCTTACAACCCAGCTACCTCTCCAACTTCCCTTGTCTTTATCAGTGACACTATCAATTACTTATTGCTTTAGACTCTGGCTTAAAAAATGTAAATCATGGAGCATGCCACCCACCCACTCTCTATACTACCACTCAGAGGAGGCACTGTGCCAATGCATCCCCTGTCCTGCTCATGTGGCACGAGCCTGGGGTGGGACTGATGGTCACTGAATTACTGGTTGTATCCCAAATGCCTGTGCTCCTGTTCTCTGCAACCTGAAACGCCTCCCTCTCTCATACCTGAACGGGGTCAGTTGCTCTGCTTGTTCTCCATAGTACTCCATGGTCTGGCCTCCCGGATATCAGTTGTTCTATCCACGGGGGCGGATAAGTTCTTTTGGGGGAAGGGAGGGAGGCTTTAACTCTGACCTCAAATCCAGTCCAGATAAGCTTATAATCTAAGTGAAGACAGTAGGTTTGCTGGGCTTCAAGATAAGCTCACAGTCTCTCTTCCAACTTGATGGCTGCCCCAGAGACCACACAGAACTGCTGGAACCCCTGCTGCTTGTGGTCCATTACTCCTAACACCCTTCTTCCCGACTCTTCCTCATCTAGAGTGGTGTGCCTGGAATTCACCTGGAATGCCTCTACCCAGGCCCTCCTGCTATTCAAATCCTACCCATTATTAAGGATCAAACCAAAGCTTTCTCCCATCTGATCTTAACAAATCTTCTTTGACTGCATTGCTTTGGTGTCTTTACTACTCACTCAGTCTCTTGAATATTGTTGGCGCTCAGAACACGATCCCCCAAAGTACGGGGCCTGGGCATGCTGAGTGCTGTGAAGTGAAAGAAACTGAAAGGGCCTCAGGAGCAAGATCTATCTGCCCTTCACTCACCCTCCTTTCTCCTGCTCCCCTTTCTCCCCAAGGC
>CAUYRT010051408.1:0-10021 GCA_963574885.1 Lepilemur ruficaudatus
TTGGGGGTGAAGTGCCCATTATGCTGTCTCACGAAGTGGGGTTATTTCCTCACCGCAGCTTGCTCCAAAGTAAACGGACTAGCACTCTAGGAGCCCAAGGCGGGAGGATCGCTCAAGGTCAGGAGTTCGAAACCAGCCTGAGCAAGAGCGAGACCCCCGTCTCTACTAAAAAAAATAGAAAGAAATTAATTGGCCAACTAAAAATATGTAGAAAAAAAATTAGCCGGGCATGGTGGCACATGCCTGTAGTCCGAGCTACTGGGGAGGCTGAGGCAGGAGGATTGCTTGAGCCCAGGAGTTTGAGGTTGCTGTGAGCTAGGCTGACGCCACGGCACTCTAGCCCAGGCAACAGAGTGAGACTCTGTCTCAAAAAAAAAAAATTGTAATAGTGATGTCTTTATTTTGGTAGAAAACATTTTTTTCTCCAAAATAATTGTGCTCTTTTGGTTTCAAAATACCTACAATTTGGAATTTATTAGTTTTTAATACGTCAGGTCTGGATATGCCTAGTAAATGCTATGCAGTGGCTATCTGACTGAAAAGTACTTCAAGGGCAGCTCTAGGACTCCACTAAGTCCATCCAGGTCTGGCCCAAGCCCTTCGTAGGGTGGAAAAACAGCAGAAACACTTTCATCTGTCAGGGCTTTAGGAAGGCAGATATTTTTATTTTTTTTATTTTATTTATTTTTTGGAAGGCAGATATTTTTGAATTTATTGAATAGAAGTACTCAGAGTCCACCTGCATCTAATTGCCTTCCCTCTATCAAAATAAGAAAGAATTTAATCGGTCATTTACATGTGCCAAGAAGGCCTAAGAACAATCGATATTAAGTATCTTCTAATGGGCAGTTTCAATCCCTAATAAATAGGGTCATCTGAGTTAGCAAAAACAAAAAAATAAACCAAAAGAAAACAAAAAACAGGATACTTAATGGAAATTTCAAATAAATACTTTTTAGTATAAGTATATCCCAAACATTGCATGGGACATGCTTATACTAAAGTGTTCTGAATTATATCCGGCAGTTCCAATTCAATTCAATTCCATTTTATAAATATTTAAAGGGCTTACTATGTGAAAGAAGAAAGAAACGAGTCTTGGTACAAAGTCAGCAACCTGTGTTTATTAAACTAGCTTTGTTTCAGAAAATCTTGATAATAGGCCACTTAGTTTTAATAATGCTTTGCTTTATGAGTATTTTTGCCAATTTGGTAAAAAATATCTCTTCATATAATACTATTTTTTTTTCTCTTGAGACAAGAGTCTTGCTCCATCGCCTCTGATAGAGTGCAGTGGCATCATCATAGATCAATGCATACTCAAACTCCTGGGCTCAGGCAATCTCCTGCCTCAGCCCCCTGAGTAGCTGGGCCTACAGGTGCATACCACCATGCTCGGCTAATTTTTTCTATTTTTGGTAGAGATGCTCAGGCTAGTCTCGAACTCCTAAATAGAGTACTGCTAACTCTAGGAAAAATCATATTTTAGAAAATGTCCTAAGATGTCTAATATATCCAACTCAAAAATGCTGAAATAGAATACATTTTTATTTATTTATTTATTTATTTTTGAGACAGAATCTCACTGTGTTGCCTGGGCTAGAATGCCATGGCATCAGCCTGGCTCACAGCAACCTCACACTCCTGGGCTTAAGCAATCCTTCTGCCTCAGCCTCCCGAGTAGCTGGGACTACAGGCATGCACCACCATGCCCAGCTAATATTTTCTATATATTTTTTAGTTGGCCAATTAATTTCTTTCTATTTTTAGTAGAGATGGGGTCTCGCTCTTGCTCAGGCTGGTTTCAAACTCCTGACCTTGAGCTATCCGCCTGCCTTGGCCTCCCAGAGTGCTAGGATTACAGGCGTGAGCCACCGCGCCCGGCAATACATTTTTAATGTATTCCATTTGGAAGGATGTTGCCAGTTTGGCTCTTTTGGTTTTTATGATTGTAGCTCTCAGCCAGTGGAAAAGAAACATAGCAGATTCTTACGATGAGTGGTAACAGGGCAAATGTGTTCAGGGAGTGTTGAAATACAGCCTCAGACTATAAGGAACAAGCGAGGCCTGCCTGAGAAATAACTGCAAGGACTGACAATAGATCCTCTTCTTCTCTTTAGACAAGGTAAAAGAAAAGCCCAATTATCCAAATTCACAATTAGAACTAGTGACAAGTTGAAACAAAACAGTTTTAATTCAAGGAATAGTACTCATGGATAGTGCAAAATATACAACCTGTCATGTTTTCCTGCTAAACCACATTCAAGCTAATAATTTTTACTATCAACAACTTGTAAGTCAATTCTTAAAATATTTGTCTACAATGTGTTTTCAAAGAGTTTAAACCTGAGGCTTGAGATAAAACATGGCCAAAATACCAACCAGAATATAATGGCAGTAAAGACAAACTGATCACATTTGGTTCAGACTTCACAAGGAAGGCAGTGTTTGAGAGGAATATAACGTTGTTGTTAATAGATAATCAAGATTTTACTGCATAATAAAGTGGGACAAAATTCCATATCTTTAATAGAAGAAAAGCTGAACTGACACAAGGATTTCACACTTATGTTTTGTTAATACTATAATAATATTGAAGTGAACCATTTATCAGAAGAATGTTTTTGAAATAGGCTTTGGATATATTTCTTTGGTTTCAAGTAGGTAAGTCCTCAATGGCTCTTATGTTATATTTTTCTCATATCTTGGCAGTACATTATCCTTGGCACATAGAATACACAGGATTAACTTTAAGATAGAAACCTCAGAAGTTATCTTTAACTCATCATTTATCATCCGATATGTCATAAAGCACTATAGATTGTATTTCCAGCATCTTTTTTTTTTTTTTTTTTTTGAGACAGAGTGTCACTCTGGTGCCCGGGCTAGAGTGAGTGCCATGGTGTCAGCCTCGCTCACAGCAACCTCAAACTCCTGGGCTCAAGCGATCCTCCTGCCTCAGCCTCCCGAGCAGCTGGGACGACAGGCATGCGCCACCATGCCCGGCTATTTTCTCTCTCTCTATTTTTTAGTTGGCCAATTAATTTCTTTCTATTTTTAGTAGAGACTGGGTCTCGCTCTTGCTCAGGCTGGTTTTGAACTCCTGACCTTGAGCGATCCACCCGCCTCGGCCTCCCAGAGTGCTAGGATTACAGGCGTGAGCCACCGCGCCTGGCCCTCTATTTCCAGCATCTTTTTTTTGAGACAGAGTCTCACTCCGTTGTCCAGGCTAGAGTGCCATGGCATCAGCCTAGCTCACAGCAACCTCACACTCCTGGGCTCAAGCGATCCTTCTGCCTCAGCCTCCCCAGTAGCTGGGACTACAGGCATGCGCCACCATGCCTGGGTAATATTTTTCTATATATTTTTAGTCGGCCAATTAATATCTTTCTATTTTTAGTAGAGATGGGGTCTTGCTCTTGCTCAGGCTGGTTTGGAACTCCTGACCTTGAGCGATCCTCCTGCCATGGCCTCTCAGAGTGCTAGGATTACATGCGTGAGCCACTGCACCTGGCCTTCCAGCATCTTTTGAATACATTCTTTTCCAACATTTTATTTCCATTTCTTTGTTCCAGACCTGTATTTTCTTGCCCAGTTTACTATAAAAACTTCCTAATCTACATATTCTAATGACTTCTTAAAGACTATTTCACATTACTCCCTTAAAATATTCATTGTACACAGAAGGAGTCCTCAAAGTTCTAGAGGTGGTAGAAAATCATATTGCTCTTGGAGAGTAGATTATAAATAAAAGACCACTTTGAGGAAATGTGGAGTGTTTAGGACTGATCAAGGTGAGGCAAAAGGAAATGCAATTATCCTTCAAATTTTGGATGAGAAACTGCAGCCCATGGTTTTGCTGTGGTAAAATAATCAGGAATCAGATTATCACCTAAAATTGCCTTGGGACCATGTGTTCACTAATCATGTGCATTACCATCTGGAAACAGCTGGCCTTATGGAATGACCTAATGAAAACTTGGCTATAATGCCTGTTGCAAGGCAACATTCTGAGCAATTAGGGTTCTTTTTGGATGAAGTAGGTATTTTGAGTAAAGAAAGGTTTACTTCTCTCACAGCAAGATTATACCAGTTTGAGAATAAGATGCCCCACTCTCATCCTTATGCAGAGATTTTAGGGTTCAAGGGAAGAATGTTTTTACTAGGGAACACAACCACGAGTCTACTGACTTCTATCTAATGATTTAATAATTATCTTCTTTCATATTTCCATTTCTCATTTTTTTTTTTTTTTAGACAGAGTCTCTGTTGCCCGGGCTAGAGTGCCGTAGCATCAGCCTAGCTCATAGCAACCTCAAACTCCTGGGCTCAAGCAATCCTTCTCCCTCAGCCTCCCAAGTAGCTGAGACTACAGGCATGCACCACCATGCCCGGCTAATTTTTTCTATATATATTTAGTTGGCCAATTAATTTCTTTCTATTTTTAGTAGAGACGGGGTCTCACTCTTGCTCAGGCTGGTTTGGAACTCCTGACCTTGAGCAATCCACCCACCTCAGCCTCCTAGAGTGCTAGGACTACAGGCGTGAGCCATCTCACCTGGCCTCATTTTTTATTATTTATTTTTTGAGACAGAATCTCGTTCTGTCACCCAAGCTAGAGTGCAGCCTTGTCATCATAGCTCACTGCAACCTCAAACTCCTGTGCTCAAGTGATCCTCCTGTCTCAGCCTCCTTTTAGCTGGTATTATTGGCATGCACTACCATGACCAGCTAATTTTTTAATATTTTGTAGAGGCTGAGTCTTGCTATGTTGTCCAGGCTGGTCTGGAACTCTTGGGCTCAAGCAATGCTCCCACCTATGCCTCCCAAGAAGCTGGGACATTTCTCATTTTAAGAAGCTATTTTTTATATCATTTTTCTTTCCCCCACTACGGTATAGGGCAGGCAAATTTACAATTAAGTCCATTAGTCATCTTGAGCTGATCATGAAGGAAGTGTAAATATCACGTTAAGAATCTAGACTTGGAAAACAGCCAAACTCAACGGCTACTGTATTGATGCCCAATGAGGTGTGGCTCTTTTAGCCAGCTGATTTGATAAGGACACTCGAGTATCTGCTGCCCGTGTCTATGGCCCCTGACATATCCTGTGGTTTTCAAGGTCCCATACATTCTGTTCTCTTTCTCCTTTGACCCCAGGCCTGTTCTGGTGCCTTCTTTCTAACTCGTTATGCAGTGTTGTTTGAAGGCAGGAGACATTCACGGCAAACCAAAAGAGTTCCTGGAATTTTTGCGCAGTATTGAAGAAGGATGGCTTCTCTTCAAATATCCTAATTTAAAGGTGCTATTAGGTGAATCTTGCTGCCTGCTAATAAGGGGATATCCATAATTACCTCATAACGTCAAGTTCTTATGCTTGTATCTCCTGCTTTAAAATCTGTCAGTTCCTAAAATTACTTCTGAGCACTGTTGGAAAAAAGGTTCTAGTATTTGTTGGAGTATGTTAGGTAATAATGAAAGTGAAGACATACACAGTTCTAACAAATTAAACCTATGTTCTATTGCTGTTTGCGGTGGAATATCTAATTGCACCCCACCCCAAGTCCATAGTATTACTGGGTTTTTCCCCAGAATATAATGAAATGCAATGTATTTGTTTAATCAGTTTTGCTGATTAAAAACATTAAGTTCCAAGCACATGCCTCTTTCTTGCAGTAGTCAAGTGGCCTACTAAACCAAAGCGCCAACCCAGAACATTTTGCTGTGCTCTGAAATCCCAGTGAGAATGCTGGCAGTGATAGCAGTTGGGAGCACTGGGTTCCAGTTCCGGCTCTGACTAGCCTTGCGACTTCTACCGCGCTGGACCTCAGTTTCCCCTTTTCGAAAATGGGGCGAGGATAGGGGCTGGATCTGGAGGGCGTATCTGATGATAGTCTCTGACTCGCTAAGTCGAATCACAAACGTTGTGGAAAGCATGCTCAGATCCCCACTTTTTTTGGAAGGGAAGGGCGAAGGGAGAGGCCGAAACGGGCAGCGGAACCCTCCAGCCTTGCTTTCCAGGTGAGGAAGCGGCGGGCACTGGCTTCCATGGGAGGCGCCCCCGGCGTGCAGTCTCCTTCCTGCCGGCGCAGGCCCAGGCGCCCCGGCGAAACACTCCGGCCGTTCTCCGCTCCCGGCACTCTGGTTCCCAGGCCGCCTGCGGGGATGCGGTTGGCAGCGACACCGGAGGGGGGCGGGTCAGGAAGTGGGGGCGCGGCGGCCGGGAGCAGGCGCGGCGGTCCGGAGCAGGCCCGGGGCGGCCGAGGGGTTGGGCGACGCGGAGGGAGGGACACTCCGGGCCGCTCGGGAGCCGCAGGGTCGCCCCGGCCTCCGCGGAGACGATGGCGGAGGAAGAAGGTGACGGCCCCACGGTCCAGCGCGCCAACTGCCGCCCGTGGTCTGGGGAAAGAGGCGGGGGCGCGAGGGCCCGGAGGCCTGGGCTGCGGGTGGCCGGTGGCTGCGGTCGCGTGGGGAGGGCGCGAAGGAGCGGGGCGGCGGGGAGAGGTTTGCGGAGAAATTCAGCAGGAGCGGAGTGAGTGGCCCGAAGTTTTGTCGGCCGAATTGGGAAGCAAAGGTGGAGCTTAAAGTTTGGAAGCGGTAGCAAGAGTGAAAGCTTGTGGGGAGTGCTTGAGAAGGAGGGTTGTGAGCAGGTCATTAGTGAAGTGGGGGACGTGGTTCGATTTAGAAGATGTAGGTTTATGCTGAGTGCACTTTGGAATGTGATGGTCGTTTAACCAGAGGCCTCCCATTCTGCGTGAGCTCTTTGAAGGTCTGTGGACACTGACGAACACGAAGTCACAGGCTGGAAGGGGACGTTCGCCACAGACATAAATAGAGGCGGGGACTTGGGGTGAACTTGGTAAGGTGAATTGGGAGGGGATGAGGACGCAGAAACTGAAGAGGGCCAAGTTTATTTATGGTTTAGGCGGAAAATGGCAAAGGGCAGGGGCATGTAAGTAGTTTTGGGGGATGACGAGGCCAAGAGGGCTTCGAGTGGCCTGGAGAAAGGTTTCCACGCCTCCTTAGGGCGAATGCCAGGAAAATCAATTTTTTCAGCAATGATTATAGAAAATGATAGGCGTGAGAGAAAAATGGGAAGTTGGAAGAAACTTATCGGCTGGTGATAGATACTATAAAGAGTATTTATGGCATAATAACTTCATGATACCCCTACTAGTTTCAGGAACTATATATGGCGAGTCACTTTACCCAGCAGTTAGATTTTGTATTCTGGTGGAAAACACAACTTTTTACCTTATGAGTGGAGTTGTGAATGTGATAGTAAGTTGATCTAATTTAGACTTAATCCTTTTTGAACCAAGAGTGCAAGGAAGGAGTTTATAAAATTTAGTAGAAATTAATTTTTAAGAATATTAAGTGTAAGAAGTGTTTACTGCTCTGTGACTTGCTGCCCTTGTCCCTATGCTCATGCGTGGTTCATATTTGCCTCCTCCACTTGAGTTTTCAGAGTGTGGTAGCTGATCTAAATTTAAGACACAGTAACTAAAAACAGTTTCAAAATCCAAGCTATTTGTAGTTGGTAAGAAAGAATGTAATTCCATTTGTTTCCTTGGTTCTGTCTGTTGTTAAATATAATGTAATTTGAAACATTTTCCTTTTCTGACTACCTGCAAATCTATAGGGGTAGGTTAATAGGCTAGCTTGTATGTTCCTATGGGCACGTTCATGCATAATTCAAGTATAAAAAAATTAACACTGCAATACTGGAAGTCTTGAATATACATCATGCAAAATGAAAAATTATTTTAGATTATATTTACTCCTAATTAAATAGATATGATGTGGAACCAATTAAAAAGACTATACCATTTTATAAAATTTACTTATGTGATGTAAATGATAAATGATTTTTGGTTGTAGAATTATAGACAATTCAAAAGTAATTAAATAATTCTTATATGGAACAATTAATGGGTTACAGCTTTATTAAAATATAGTTTCAACAAATTTTTAATTCCATAAATATTTGGGTGATAGGATATAACAGTCAACAATGAATGAGTAATTAAATTCATTTATTATAATGCTAGCAGTGATAATATTTATAGTAAACATGTCTATGTGCTAAGCATTATTCTGAGTGCTTTGGCACTCTGTACTTTTTTTTTAAACACAGATTATCTTGTATTCAATGTATTAAAATTAGACTAAATAGGCCGTGCGCTGTGGCTCATGCCTGTAATCCTAGCACTCTGGGAGGCCCAGGTGAGAGGATCACTTGAACTCAGGAATTAAAGAGCAGTCTGAGTAAAAGCAAGACCCATCTCTACTGTAAGTAGAAAAATTAGCAGGGTGCCAGCATGCCTGTAGTCCCAGCTACTAGGAAGGCTGAGGCAGGAGGACTGCTTGAGCCCAGGAGTTGGAGGTTGCAGTGAGCTATGCCACTGCACTCTGCCCAGGGCAACAGAATAAAACTCTGTCTCAAAAAAAAAAAAAAAAAAAGTTCTCTGTGTTTTACTTATATCCAGGTATTCTCTGTATCCCTTTTTGCTTACCATTGACATTCACTGGATCCTCTTCATGGTCCAAATGTTTTTCTAAGTAAATACTCTTTGGGAATCTGACCTTCCAAAACATGTCTTCCTTGATACAATAGAGGGTCAGTCAGGGTGTTTATAGTTAATGCTTCCTGAAAGAAATGTTAGAGCAAAGAAAGAAGTGACAAACTTGAGTAGAACAATATTAACATTTCACTTGGAAATTGCTATATGTAGTCTGAATAGACATTTGCAAGCCTATTCGTAGCCCTGCTATTTCATATGAAGATCACTGGACCCAAGTCTAAAATAGCAGGTTATTTTTGTGGATATGTTATCATCTTATTTAATTTGAGTTTTTCTTTACAATGCTATAAATATAAAATAGTGAACAGGAAACGAATTCTACCCTAGAACTTTCCTATCAGAACTAATAATCTAGTTTGTCCATTGCTTTGGCCTTTGATGTTTTTCCTCCTAGAGATGGCTGGCTTTGTCTTTCAATTTTGAAGTTATATGATTAATAGAAAGGAGATGAGGTAAAATTTGCATCTGATCAGTTTTGTTTCTTTGTGACAGGCAAAAAGTTAGTTTTAGGGACAAAGTTAAGGAGGTTGGCTAAAATGAATACTGTATTTCTCAACTTGTACTTTTTGCTACTGCAATTTAATGCCGCTAAAATTGATATGTGTTAAAATCAGTGCATGCATTCAGTATGATAGTGGGTTTTTTTCCCCCTTGAAAACCTGTTATTAAATAGTATCTTCAAATATATGGCATCACAGATCAAGAAAGTATAGTGTTATAGATCCTTTATAGATTATTTATTTCTATGGTCCTTGATCATTGCTAATATAGATTGAGAGATGACTGTTAAGATTTGTATGCCTCATAAATTATTTGAAAATCTCTGCAAATGTTTTGTGTAAATTATACTTTCATAAATAAAATTCATTTATATGTACCAAGAGAATACTTTTAAGTCCCTAAAAGTGATTTATTTAATTAAGAAAATTTCTTAAAAGGAAAATGATAGTTTTTTGTAAGAATACTTTTTATGTGAATCTTCCCTTCTCAATTTATCTTAAATGTGTATTTTTAGACACTATCTAATGCAAAAGACCTATCTACCTGGCCTCTTGGTCACATACAGTATATTTGGCTTTTTTCTTTTTTTTGAGATGGTCTCAGTCTGTTGCCTGTGTGAGTGCCGTGGCAACAGCCTAGCTCATAGCAACCTCAAACTCTTGGACTCAAGCTATCCTCCTGGGCCGGGTGCAGTGGCTCATGCCTATAATCCTAGCACTCTGGGAGGCCGAGGCGGGAGGATTGCTCAAGGTCAGGAGTTCGAAACCAGCCTGAGCAAGAGCGAGACTCCATCTCTACTAAAAATAGAAAGAAATTAATTGGCCAACTAAAAAATATATAGAAAATATTAGCTGGGCATGGTGGTGCATGCCTGTAGTTCCAGCTACTCCGGAGGCTGAGGCAGAAGGATTGCTTGAGCCCAGAAGTTTGAGGTTG
>CAUYRT010051409.1:0-18451 GCA_963574885.1 Lepilemur ruficaudatus
CACCTGCCAGGTCTTCCTCTCTATTTCGCTCCCTGGCCCCTCACTCTTGCCACCTGGGTGGCACGTCCAAGGACAGCACTCTCCTCTGAGCCAGTGGTCTGGGCTCTGCTCTCAGAGAACCCAGGCTAAGATGGGCAGCCCTCAGTATTTACCATCTAGTGTACAATATACCTGAGTTTTTGTTGATAATATTGATGACAGCATGGTCAACACAAGCCTTGTGATCCCAGAAACAGCAACTGCTCGAGATTATTACTCCCATGTTTTGTGTCCTAGAAAACAGCTTGCTGCAAAGAACCTCCTTAGATCACACTCACGGCCACCCCCTTGCCTACCTAGAACAAGGCCAGACCCAGGCCCTCCAAGTTCACATTACTTACCCCGTAACTGATTAGGGCTTGTCCTCACTGATGGATCAGTGGGAACAGAACGCTAGTGAACCTAACTTTGGTTGGGCTTCTCTCCTTTCCCCCAGGACTGTGGATCTGGCCCAGGCTCAGCCCGCCCAGGTAGATGCTCCTCTCAAAAGCCCCCTCTTGAGAACAGACGGCCACGGAGTGTACCATTCTCTGGTCTACCGTCCTGTATCACCACCCTGCGTCCAACTTCCCCACACCTGGTTTGTTCCAGCCCCAGTTCCTCCTGCCTGGGAAAGAAATACCTTTCTGCCTAACTCTTCGGATCCTCAAAGACCATAGTCAAAGTGTTCTTGGCGTTGCAATAGTTCACTTCCCCATTAAATAACAGGGCAACAGTCCTCCCCAACCCTTGCAATAATCCTTTCGGAAGAAAAGCCTGTTCACACTATGTCCACATCTGGTTTTTTCATTGACACTATTAACATAAAAGTAATTTCCCCATACCCTATTCCTCCAGAGACATGTTTGATGGCTTCTGAGGGGCTTCTTCTATCTCTTAATAACACTCAAACCCCAGCCAGCAAATCTGCGGCCAGGTAGTAAGTACTGTAGCCAGGAAAGTCATCAGACCTCAGAGCAATTATCACATTCCTCCGAAGCACAACGTGAAAATTGACAAATGAGGCTAAATGCTGATTCTGTAGAAACACCTGATTTCAAACTGTTTGATGTTGTCAGTATGTAAATATATGGATTATTGGAAGTACTTTTCTAAGACTGTAGGGGGTCCCCAATCTGGACCCCTCATGGGACAGAGCTTGATCTTCTTTTGTACAGCCAGAGAACTGAGAATGGTTTTTACGTTAACACATGGTCACAAAACTACCTACATCATACCCTCAAGGTTGCCTCTTGGGCCACAAAATCTGAAATGCTTCACAAATTTGGAGCTTTAAAAGTGTCTGTCAGCCTCTGCTAGACACCGCGAGTGCATGTCTGTGGGAGATACAGAACTCAAAGGAGATGAAGACACGCAAGGAAAAAACAAGGCCGTTTTCTACAGTGTAAGCATAAATATATTTCCAGACCAGAGCAGTGGGTTTCCAAGTGGGGGCCCTGGAGCAGCCTCACCAGGGAGCACCTTGGAAATGCACATCCCTGAGGGACACCCCAGACCTGCAGAATCAGAGCCCGGCTGGTAGGGAGGGGATCTGTGTTTCCACCCACTCTCCAGGGAACTTTGGTCTAAACTCCAGTGACTTGTGTACCTTTGACCATTCCCAGTAACATCATCTGCCCCGAAAATCAGAGAGCTGTGTAAGTTTTCCAGGAGGATAAAAACACTAATGACTATAAAACAGTCACTGTAGTTCATGCCATAAAAGATGCACAGGGCAGAGTTTGTGTTGCCACAGAAAACCCCTCATGTCTCAATCACCCGCTGCTGGTTTTGGGATTGTAATTCGATAGAGCTCCGTGCCCTGCAGTGCCTGCGAGTTATTTTACAACTCTGTGAATTGCAAATAGTCGAGAGTAATCCAACATCATTCTTGTCTCTAGACACGCAAGTTCTGTCCCATGGAAGTTCGAGTGACCTCTCTCCTCCGCAAAAATGGAAGTCTGTTTTGCCCCCGTTTGCACATCTTTATGAATATTTTTTAAATCTATAAACAGACCTGTTGTTTGGGTTGTTCTTTGAATGTATTGTAAGACCTTCCTGGAGGTTCACCACCGTTATTGAGTTAAATAACACTTCCAACACTTGTTCATTTTATATCTACGCGAGAGTCGTGATTTCCCCTATTCTTTGACAATTATCCTTTAAAAGGCGTTTTTCATAGAATAGATTTATTGTCAGGAAAAAAGAAAAAGAAAAAAACTTCTCAAGGAAGAATAGTTGATAAACTCACACCTACCTTGTCCCCCGGAGAGATGTACTTCCAATTTTTGCTGAGAAAACAGTTACAAGACAAATCTCTATGTTACAATGTAACACTCTTATCTTGAAACTCTGTTTTACAATGTTGCACTCTTGTCTTGAAACTCTGTTTTACAATGTTGCACTCTTGTCTTGGTAGAAGTTTGTCTGTTTCCTGACCTTTTTTTGTTTGTTTCTTTGTTTCCTTCCAGTGCAAACTTAAAGAGGCAGCTTGAATGCCAAGCTTGTTATAAATCTTTTTAAAAATTGATAATGCTTGTCAGCAAAACAGCTTTGTTTTGTTCCTGATGCTAAGTCCTTTCTCGCTGGGGTAAGGATATTCTGAGAAACTGGATCTCCGGCTGCCTCCCGCTTTCTTTTGTACAGAACCCCGTAAGAAATCCCGCAGTGGCTGGCCAGTTGCCACAGGGAAGGGGGTTTGTGGATGGAGGGAGACCTTAACCGTTGAAGGGACACCAGTTAAGCATTGACCCAAGGGAGGTGTCCAAACCCGGAGAGCCCTGCCAACCCTGACACCACGTCTCAGCAATTGCAGCTGGCGTTCGCCTGCTGAGCGGCGTTTGGGAGCCATTGCCTGGGACTCCCTCTCGTTCACTGGAGGGAGAGCTGGGATCCACTGGACTCTCCTGCCTCTCCTCCCTTCCTTCCTACTCTTTGCAGTCAGCGCTCCAGATGATCCTTGGATCATCAGTGGAGCTGTCACTTATATGCAGCCATGTCCACACTTGTGCATTGGTGTTACAAAAATGGGTATTACCAGGTGAACGCTAGAATATGAATACATTTTTTAAATAGCGGCATTCCGTGGAATCATCTTTGCTTTCTCAAGACTGCTCAAGCGGTATATTTTGCACACATCTTCTAAATATTCTACGGGGTCCTTTTTCCCAGTAAGTCTGCTGGGGGGCTGGTTTTACACGGCTGCAGTCATCAATTGTGTCAGCAGGGGGCGTCTTCTCATCTGGAGCCCAGGTCCTCTTCCCATCTCAGTGGGGGTTGGTTGGGTTCATCTTCCCGTGGCTGTCGAATGCATGACCTCCAAAGCGGCCAGCAAGAGAGACTCGTGTGACTCAAATCTCTTGCCCCTAAACTTTCTCTTAAGAGGCTCTTTGAATTGGTAAGGTCTGTCTAGGAACATCTCCCTCTTGATAAACTCAAAGCCAACTGATCAGGAACCTCAATCACATGTACACAAAGCCTGTCACCTTTGCTAAATAATATAGCCTAATCCCTAGCATGACAGCCATCATCAGCAAAGGCCCTGCCTTCCCTCAAAGGCGGGGGTCACACAGGGTGTGTCAGCCAGGCAGTGGGGAGCCCGGAGGCCGTGTTATCATTCTGTCTTCCGCACTTAGTATAAAATCACACAGTCCCTCGTGGATTCTGTACCCTGCTGCAATATGAATGAGCAAATCCGTTTGCTCTGACTTGAGCAATGCCAATTTAATTTTAAAGGTCATTTTTTTGCAAAAGACTTAGTTAAGCTGCAGATACCTCTAATGAGAGATTTTTCTGATACTTGGGGAATGAGTCTCATGCAAGAACTGTGTTCCTCTATCCATTTTTTTTTTTGAAACCTCTTTCCACTTTTTTTCAAACCTGTGCTGGTAGCCGATTTGATTTAGACTCAGAAGAGTGGGCTTGTTCATGCAGATTGAGGGGACGGCTACGGCATAACGCTCAGAGACGGATACCGCGTGCTCGTTTGAAAGAAAAGAACACCGTGCGCTGCGCAGATTGACGGCCGACTCTTAGCATGCATGTAGGATGTTGAGTGAAGCTCTTAGGTGCCAGGGAGGACTCACGACCCAGGGATGGAAACCAACAGTATAGACCATGGAATGTAAGATCCGAAAAGGGCCATAAATATTTCTACTTGCATACCTTCACTCTAAGGAAAACTTAAAGGCCTGATGTGAGGGGGCTTCCCACAGGTCACAGAGAGAGCAGGTTTCGGGACAGAACAGTAACCCAAGTCTTGATGTCTCGGCCTCCTGTGTGCTCTGACTTGCTCTGTCTGTGCTGCTGATGAATGACAACTCTCGGCACACACACGGTTGCGTCCCAGCCAGCCCGGAGGTGCCAGACAACAATTGGAAACTAAAGACGAAACGTAACCCAATGTGTCTGTAAAACTGTCACATGCCTGTGCTTGGGTTTCTCCGAGCACCATTCTGGCCTGTGAGACAGGAAATCAACTGACAACCGACCCAAAGTAAAAAAGATACCAACACACACACACTCAAAAGAAGATCCAGAGAAAGCAATTATTAATAACGTCTGGAGGATTAAGGCAGAAGGCAGCGTCGTGAGGATGAACTTAAACAGGTCAGGGTCTCTCTGGTCTAGGAAGATGGAGAATGAGGACAATACTGGAATGACTTGCCCAGTGACTGGGACCACGTAGTTCTCTTCCATAAAGTTAGTGCCACCCCAGTACCAGCTCTAGCTATAGCCGGTTCTGTACGTGGGTGCACTTTGGGTAAACTGTCCACCTGATTCGACCACGGTTGTGTTTCAGCTCATCTTGGGAATTCTGACTTGACGAGTCCTATCCCACCCGCTCCAGTGTCCTGTGCCAGGTTAATAACTACAGCCCTGCCTTGTCTAACATCCCCACGTCTAAAATCTCTTCTTGCAAACCTACCTAGTTCTCCAGTTTTCCCAAGACGGGGGCTGTGCTTTCTTCTTGCTGATTTTTACCATACCCGAACCCTTCCTTCTCAAGCGGTGGTTCAAAAACTTGAATGCCCATCAGAATCCCCCAGAGGGAGGGCTTATTAAAATATGGATTTCTGGAACCAGCAGGGTCCCAGATTCAGGAGGTCTAGCGTGGAGGGGCAGGGGTGCTGGGAGAATTTGCATTTCTAACAGGAGACAGGGATGAGGCTGGGATTTCACAATTTCTGAGCCAGAAGACTGAAGTGCAGAGTGGCATGTCGGTGAAGCTTTCCGTTGTCTGTTCTTCCTGGCTTTCCCTTCCACTTTTTTATTTTTTCCTGTATCCTATCTGCTTCCAGCATCCCCACTGCCAAATTCAGCTTAAGCAGTCGTCTACAGCTGCTAACCACTGAACATATATATGTATATGCCTTTCCCGCATGCCGTGAGGCAGGCATCATTATCCCTGTTTTACCAACGTGGAAACCAAGCTCAGAGCCGCAGTAACTTGCTCTTTGCACAAAGCTTACGGAAGGCCAAGCTGGGAGGCCGACTCCGTCTCTTCCGGCCGCCGTCTCCTGTTTTTATTTAGCACCATATTGCTGCACCAAAGGTTAACTGCCTTCTTTCAGAAATCCGGCTTCCGACACGTTACCTCTCTCTCCTCCTCCCATTTCCGTCGGATGCTCTTAAAAGCCCTGGCTAGTCAACAGTGCACCCGAAGGGACGAACGACGTGGGCCAAAGGTCAGTGATTTGGAAAGCACCAAGCTCAGCTGTTTCTCACCCGGCCAAGATGCCCTGCGTCCTTTCGGCCACGTTTCCCTGGCCCAGCAATGGCCGCAGCCCTCGTGCTTTGTGTTCTGGAGTCAGCGAGCACCTGTCCATGTGACATGGCGAAGCACGGTGCAGAGAACGATCCGGTTTCACAGCTTCCCCTGATTGGCAAATTGAGTTGCACAGAGGTTAATTAGCTTCCCTAATACCTTGAGCTGGCCCAGGTATTGAAGTTAGCAAGGCGGAGTGAGCAATAGGCAGCCTTGCGTGGTGACCGCTCTCCGATTGTGCACTGCGGAAGAGATCGTTGACATTTTCTGGGTCACTCTTACACTCATTATCTGCACACGCTAAAATGGACCCTATACACTTAACTATATTTATTTACAGAATATCAACAGGTGAACAATCTCATGTTAATTAGGTCAATGACAGCTTAGAACTTTGAACTCATAGCCGCGTGCTAAGTCTGCAAATGCATAAAGAGAGGCTGCCCTGAAATGAGGAAATTAGCAGGAAAAAACAAGGCATTCTGGAACTCTGTGAGTGAGGTCATGCACGGACCCATGTGGCAGCCCTCACTCGAACTCCCTACCCACGCAAACAAAAACAAAAACACAGGGGTGCAGAGTGGCTGGTGCTCCTAAAATTACAGGGGAGGGGGCAGAAACGGCCAGAGAGAGAAATGGAGAATGGTCTTTTTAAACCTAATTTTGTCCTGCTGGAAACTGGACCCAGCGGTAAAAGGTCACAGAAACTACATATCTCATTCAGCAAAATGCGGCACTTTGCCGTTTTCCAGTCCTCCGCTGCGCGGGTATTTTTACCCCTGAATGAACCCAGTGCGTTGTTAGAGCGAAATGTCCTATTTAAGTATGGTAGGTCATCTGTTTCAATTTCCTACGTCTGATCTATTTTAGTAGTATCCTCATTGTGTCATGAGAGCCCACGGAGCCAGCCAAGCCTAATAAAAATGTTACACAACTGTCTTTCAGGAAAGGAAAAACCCAACAGAATCTTTTTTGTTGTTTAAGGTTTATTATAGGTTCTCTGTCTATATACACACTATATCTGCATAATAATGCATTGTACTACATTGTATATATAATATGTACTTTACATACAATGCATCTATAATGTACTTTATAAATATAATGTATATATACAGAGAGAGAATGAGAACAGAAAGGTCCTGAAGTTGTTATATTTTAATGCAAGACAATTAGGTGACATTTCTAATGCAAGATAATTAGGTAACGAGATAATTAGGCTTGGACAGCTCAGTGGGTTCTTGTGATATGTATGTGATATATAAGATATAGATCTCTCTTATAGCTAATAGAGAGAATATGTTTCTTGAGGTTAGAGTCTGTATCACACTTAACGTTTTATCCTAAGCACCTAAACATGTGATTTGAAAATCACAGGTGTTAATACAATTTGTTGAATGAACCAATGATTCATTTGAGTTGTTAATTTCAGTCTTTTTTCTTTGTCCATGAATGAGCTTGCCTTTATTTGAAAGTAGGGCAACTGGCTTACTTGTCCTGGTTTACTAAGGGCTTCTCGGGTTTTAGTACTGGAAGTCTGATATCCCGGAGAAGACCCGGTTTGGGGCAGACCGGGAATGGTTAGTCACCCTATTTGGAGAGATTAGACTTTCCCCTGTTTTTGCATTCCTTATTGTCAGCTCTTGCTAGTGTGTTGGCCCCTACATAGCTCCACACTTTCATATCTCTCCTGTTTTTTCCCCACTGTGGACAAAAGCCATACCTTTGTCTAACTCAACAGCATACCTTTCTCTAACTGAACAGCAGCCAGCAGTAGCGGTCCGGGTGTCTACCTTCCCTCATCACATCCTCCTTTAGAAGAGAACCATGCGTTCATCAAAAGAGGAACTTGTTTAAAAAGTGGAGGAGAAGATAGACTACCTTGGTGCTCACGGACAGATAAAGCTTATGTTCAGGTGTTCAACAAGATGTGTAGTTATTGGGTACGCAAGCATCTCCCATCTTCCTAAGTTTTCATTTTTAACTCTGAAGCCAGATAGTTTCATTGTCTAACATCCTCTCCGGAGATGTCCAGAGACCCTGAGAAAGATTCCATCTGGGTCTCCTGTGGCTGCCGTAAGAAACTCCCACCAAGTCATGGACTTAGAACAACACAGATATGGTGGTTCACAGTCCTGGGGGTCAGAAAGCCAGAAATGGGTCTCACTGGGTTAGAATCAAGACGCCGGCAGGGGGGTTCTCCCTTCGTCTCCTTGCCTTTCCATCTTCTGGACGACTGCGGCATTTCTTGGTCCATGGCCCCTTCTTTAGTACATTGACTGTGCTAAATGTTTTCCTTGGGGCCATAGCATTTTATTACAAAAATGGAATGAAAACTTCAAAAACACGCCGATCCTTTCTAATGTAATGAAAAATTTATTTTTTATTGTTTTCTGTGCGTGAGCTATATGCAGTTGTCAATATTGATTGTAACAATAAGAGCACCAACAAGTAAGATTTTCATGAACCAACTGCAGGGTTTTGCTCAGGGGTCCACCCATCACGTCACATGTGCGCTATAGCCTGGCAGCGTGAGTGGCCTGCGCACCACGCAGCTCCCACGGTGAAGAGATGTGTGAGTTATATACGCTTCACGAGGCCCCAGGCTCAAAACTACTGTGAGTTAAATTCCAACACAAGAGTTTTGAAGGGGTGCATACATATGTGAAGGGACATTTTTATACGTTTTAGGGGTTGACATGGACATTGGTGTCCTTGGAAGGCAGGGGACAGTCTACTTTCCACAGTTTGCCGATACACATTCCAGGTTTCAGGAAACATTTTAAGAGTGCCTCTTTTAAAAGCTCTCTAGAAAAGAGGGAGGAAAAAACTGTAAAGCACTAGGACCTGTTCCCTGACCCCCACACCTGGACGCTGAACTAATGAAATCAAAGACATTTTGTTCTTCAAGCCAGTCCCTGCAGGGGTAGCCCTCTCGACCTCTGCACAACTGAAATTTTGGGCTGGGTAACTTAAGTTCCGAGCACTTTCCTGTATCTTGTGGGGTGTTTAGTAGCACCCAGCCTCTACCCAACAGACACCCCTCTACCCCACCCTGTTATAACCGCTGAAAGTGCTGGACACTGACTGCCAAGTGTCCCCCAGGAAGCAAAACTGTCCCCTCCCCGACCCCACTGAAAAGCCCTACAGACAGAGATTCGAGCCATCGTGAGTTAATCTGATTGTGTTGCCAGTGGTTGGTTCATTTGTAGAAATCTCCCTTTGGATACCAATTTATAAAGCACAGGGGGAAAAAAAATCACCCACGATGCCATCTGAGCTCTCCTTGCTTTTAAATTTGGAATAATATTATTCATCTTGGGCTTCCTCTTATCCTCCACTATGGCCCATTAATGGCTTCGGTCACTCCAGAAAACAAAGTGGAACATTAAGACAATAAATTTGCCACACCAGTGAGGTTATTCAGAGTAATTGGTGGTAAGCTTTAAGGACAATCCCAAGCGAAGACTTCAAAACCTATATCTTGAGCGTTTGTAGTGCCCTTCAGAGCTTCAGACAATGATTTCTTTGTTTGAAGGGGATAATGCACATTTGTGGGTTTATGTTCTGTGTCATTTACTAAAAATAAATTAGTTTAACTTTAGAGTCACATATTATTTAGAATGAAAATAGCGTTGGATTTATCACAAATTGGGTGCAAGACAGTGAGGTGCCCAGTGAGCTGGGCATACAAAGTAGCCAAAATGATGTTTGTGGGCTTAAAAAAATATGCATTTTCTACACAGCGTACACTCTCCTGATTCTAGCTTTTCATTTTATCTGAAATCTTTCACAAGTCTGTAAATTTCAGGTAACAGATAATAATGCAAACAAAGTATCTTAGAGACTTGCAAATTCTTTCCTGCCCCTCTTTGGCTTAATTACGTAAGATTAACCCTTTTCCTTCATCCCGTGTGGAAAAGCCAATAAAGCCTCCATTTGCAGATTTAAAAATCTGTGATTTTTAAAAGCTTTTCCTTGGAACCAATCGATGTGCTTCGTTCCCTCAACCAATCCGTTACATGAAATTGCTTAAAACAGATACATTGTTAAAATGTGTTCATTTTTACATCTTACTGTGAACGCGATGATTTCGCCCTTTTGTGAGTTTAACAACCTCAAGCGCCATTTGAGTTACCAGTCTTGCGGAAAGGACACAGCACAAATATTGCTTAAGGTCAAACTTAATATTTGCCGAGAGGTGGATTTAGAGCTGTCGGCGGCATGTCATAATCTGCAGGGAGCTTTCTTTGTATTCTAAGGAACACCCCGCCAGTGCTCAGGAAACCGCCTATCCACATAAAGTTTCCCAACGTCCAGGAAGAATCTTCCAGAGCAGCGGCCCCCAACCTTTTTGGCACCAGGGGCCGTTTTCATAGCAGATAATTTCCCCATGGACGGGGGTGGGGGGCTGGTTTCGGGATGATTCAAGCTCTTTCCATTGACTGTGCACTTTGTTTCTAGTATTATTACATTGTAATCTACAATGAAATCATTGTACAACTCACCATAGGTTGAGTGGAGGAAAAATGGCTAAAACTTTTCCTCTCCCCTTTCTCTTTGTTTTGAAATTTCTTTTCTTCTTTGAAATGCTTTTGTCTTGGATCACATTTCCCTTAGGGTTAATTTTCCCCCTGGAACCTTACCTTATCTGCACTGCGGCTGAGGTGTTGAGATCAGCAAATCCCTTGAACAGCGACACTTGGGGAGGAGCTTCCAGGTTGACGCACACCTCGCCCTGTGTGTCTCTTCCATTTCTCTGTTCCTGGGTTGTGTGTCCTTTATAAAAAACTGGTGCCAGTGAAGTCAAGTGTCTGCCTGAGTTCTGTGAGTCCTTCTAGAGCATCGCTGAACTTAACACATTAACTGCCACGTGAGTTGTATCTAACTCATGCCGGTTTTGAGCCCGGGGCCTGTGAAGCATATGCAACTCACACGTGTCTTCTCCTTGGGAGCCCAGTGAGCTATTTTTCAAGTTGCATGTAACTCACGCACAGAAAACAATAAAAAATGACAAATTTTTCATTAAATTACAAAATATTATTTTGTTTTCGAAATTTTTTTCCATTTTCGCAATAAAACACTGTGGCTCCAGGGAAAACAGTTGTTTTTTTTTTTTTCCTAGTGTGGCAGTCAATGTGTTAAGGAGGGAGTTGTGGAACTGCTCAAGTGTATGGCCAGTTGGTCAGAAGTACAGGTCGTCTCTGGGACTCTGAGAGGGGCGGTCCTGTGGGACTGAACCCTTAACCTGTGGGGTCTGCGTTAACCTCAGCAGTGAGTGTCAGAATGAACATGAGCTGTTGGGCACCCCGTGAATATCAAAGAATTGCAGAATCAGTGCAGGAAAGGGACACACATCAGAAGTACTGTCAGAAAACACCACACGCTCACAAATCTTGTCAAATTGCAGTTTCCATGAAATCTAGTCCAACTATAGTATCAGAGAGGAAAAAAAAAATTCTGGAATCTTCAGCATGGCCGCGTGCTGAATAGGAGATGGGTGGGTTCTCTACAGAACTTTGTGAAACACAGCCAGCCAGTTATCCCCGAGAGAGAAAGAATTAGGATTTTTCTAGCTAGAAAGGTAGACCTAACATTCGTGGTCAACCTGCCTCCTGGAATTCCCAGAACTGTGAAGTCAAGAGAAGAAATATTGTTGAGTAAAACCACTTGGAAGTGAAACTCAGTGGAATTTTTATTAAAGCATTACGAAACAGAAAGAGTTTTACACTGGAAGGGAGAATTTTGATGTAGCTATGCAAATACTGCTAGTTGTGACATATTCTTTGTGTGAGTACTTCTCATGCGCCATTGTCAGTAGGTACTCAAACCATGCCAATTCTGCCTCCCAGGGGACAGACAGTGTCTAAAGACACCTTTAGTTGTCAGGGGTGGAGGGTGTGTCCTGGTGGTATCTCTTGGGTAGAGCTCAGGGGTGCCTCCACACTCCTGCAATGCACAGGACCGATGGCACCCACCATTTAGAGCTGTCTGACCCCAAATGTTGATAGTGCCAAGGTGGCGAATCCCATCCTATCAGGGACTCCTGCAAAGTAGCCGGTCCTAACATTCCAGTGTCCCCATTGCCTTTCTTTTCTCAAGATTTTACTATATTTTTACTTGAAGGTGGAGGTGGGTGTCAAACAAAAGTGATTTTTAGAATAGGAAGGAATATTTTCAATGTAGTGTTATGAATTCTCCAGTTTGAAACACCAATTCCTGAGACCTAGACTTCTCTGAAAAAAAGAGGGAAGATTATTTTTTATCGTTTTTGATTTTTTAAAAAATGTTTTAAATTGATTTTTAGAAAATCGGAGAGAAGGTTTTACGAAGGAGCTTGTGATGGAGAAGCTCTGGGTGAGGAGGGCTCCTGGCTGGTCTGGAAGCTAAATCCTGCAAAGCGAAGGCAGGACGCTGACCTAACTATCTGTCTGCCCTAAATATTTAAGCAAAAATAGAAATCAGCACGAGCAGGAAAGCCGATACCTCAGACATGCCCTTGTTAGTTTCCAGCGTGGCCAAGGGCCAGCCCATTCAGAAAGGAAGATTAATTCCAGGATTCCTTGAATAACCCATAAGGGTCAGCGTCAGAATTTTGGAGGCGATCCCTCTTTCCCATTAAATAGGATTGCGTTGAAATTACCATTGGGAATTGCACGTATCAAATGGGACATACAATTTCACAAAACTGATATGCATAAGCCCAGTTTAGATAGTCTGAGAAATGTCTTCGGGGGAGGGGTAGAACCGTTTTTCTACTTTATTTGTTGCAGTTTTTGGTTTTCTTTCTGCATAACTATCAGCGAGAGATTAACCAAAGCAGAAACCACAGGGTCGGGTATGGAGCTGAAACACTCATTTTAAGGCAAGTTAGGATGAGTTATAGCAGAACACTCCTTCTGTCGCTGGTAAGAATAGAACAAAGACAACTCTCTTTGAAATGAGCATCCCTGACTCGGAAAGGCACATTATTTTAAAAGTGCACAGAGAAATGTCAAGTGGGGAAAATATCCTTTGTGGTTGAATGGGTGTGGGTTTTGCTTCCCTTTGAAACGTGGCCTCATGAAAGCGGGTTGAGTTGAATTTTTATAAATGTCCTTCTCACCAGGGGGGAGGTTGTTATTGTCCATGATATGTTGTGGTCGAGGGCAATCTTGTCAATTCTAAGGATGGAATCAAAATTTTTTGGATCAAGATACATAGAAAAACCTGAAAAATAGACTTGTTCCAAAAAATGTATATATTATAAAGAGAGGAGGGAAGAAATATTCCAGAGAACATAGGTCATTCATGACCCTTATTCTAATACATCAGTTGTGGTAACTCTCAAATTAGATCCTTGTCGGCCAAATCAACTAGTTTTGCCTTGGTTGATCCAGGTTTCTTCGTCATGAAATACCACTGGAACATTGTTAGACGAATTAATTACCGCTTAGAATTATTTCAGTGGTTCAAAATAGCAGCTCAACTAGCCATGTCCACATTTTTGGGGATTCATGGCGTTGAGCTAACTGCATTCTTGCTGGGCAAGATTGAGACTCAGATACCTCTGGTGGGCGAAGCACCTTCCCTTGTACGATTATGCATCTGTGGGTTTGCAGAGGAGAAAGAACTTCCAGAGTGCTGTTGCCTCTAGTGCATAAAAGAAATTCTTATCAGATAGGAAGGCTGGAGTAAAAAAAAAAAATGCATTCTCATTTGCAAGATAGAATAATAACACACTTAGCACCAGCTTCCCCAAGGAAGTCGTTCCCTTTCTCTTTATATTTTTCAAATCAAGATCATAATCGTAAGACTATTTGTAGGCTGTTTGCAGTAATGTAACTAAGTGATAATTCCACTTGCATATACAAGGTCAGACCATGTCTTAGCAATCTGCCATAGAAAGCATGTGGATAGTCGAGGGACGGGTAGTATACAGGTGGGGTCTGATTGCAGGAGAGTCACAAGGCTGCCTTTTATGTGTGCCCAACTCCATAATCATGTCATTTCTGAAGTAGATATGAATTTTGCATAGTTCATGGTTTCCTAAGTAGCTTGTGCAGCTTACCAGTGGCTTCTTCTTGGTGCCTTCTAAGCGGTATTGGAGTCTCACGCCTGGCTGCCATAGAATTCATTCAAGGACTGGTTTAATAATACGTTATTATTAACTCAGCAGATGTTCAACATTGTTTGAAGAGGTCGGCTCTTGTCTTGATTTCATTCGAACCAAGTGCATGAGTAGGTATTTTTGCATCTTTGAGAGTCTGTTATTTAAATGTGTGCCCTCTCAATTGATGGAAAAGGCTTAATGACAAAAAAAAAAATGAAATGCTGTTCATGTAGCCTGCTTAGTAGAAGAGATAAACATACACACAGACACACACACATCCCTTTTTTTTTTTTTTTTTTTGTGACAGGGTCTCACTCTGTCACCCAGGCTGGAGTGCAATAGTGTGATCATAGCTCCTTGCAGCCTTGAACTCTTGGGTTCAAGTGATCCTCCTGCCTCAACTTCCCAAGTAGCTTGGACTACAACTACTGCTACAACACCTGCCTAATTTTTCTCATTTTTTTTTTTTTTGGAGACGGGGTCTCGCTGTTGCCCAGGCTTGTCTCAAACTCCTGGTCTCAAGCAATTCTTCCACCTTGGCCTTCCAAAGTGCTGGGATTACGGGCGTGAGCTACCTGCACCCAGTCCAGGTATAGTTTTAGTTTTTAATCCCTGTCTTATTTTGCCTTTCATTTGACCTTTAGTTACAGCTGAAACGTGAAATGTGGATTTTTGTAGTTGGAGCTATAGACTCCACAGATAAAAAAAAAAATCTGTTTATTTAAAAATCTGTATTTTGTGTTTACTGTTTTAGTGGCAATGGGCTGGGTACTGGGTAAGTTCCCCATATAAGACACATGTGATTCCTGCCTTGGATGTCCACATATTTAAAAAATGAGACTGGACCCCTAACCTCACACCATACAGAAACTTACCTCAATGTGAATTACGGACCTAAATATAAGAGCTATGTTATACAACTCTTAGAAGAGAGCATATGAATATTTCTTTGTTGCCTTGGGTTAGGCAATGATTTCTTAGCTATGCCGCTAAAAGCACAAAAGAAAAAAGAAAAAAAACAGAAAAATCGTACTTATCAAAATTAAAAGTATTTGTTCTTCAAAAGACACCACCAAGAAAGTGAAAAAACAACCCCAAAAGTAAAAGAAAATATTGGAGAATCATGTATCCCATAAGGGACTTTATCCAGAATATACAAAGAACTGTTATAACCCAATAACAAAAGAATAAATAGCCAAATTTAAAATACAAAGAAACTGAATAGCTGTTTCTCCAAGAAAGATGTACAAATGGCCAATGGGACGTGAAGAGATGCTGAACATTATTGGCCATCAGAGAGACGCAAATCAAAACCACAGTGGGATAACACGTCACAATCGCCAGGGTGGTTAAAATGAAAACGACAGACAGCAACAAGTGTCGACAAGGCCGTGGAGAAATTGGAACCCTCATACATTATGTATGAGTGTGAAATGGTGCAGCCGCTTTGATAGAATAGTCTGGCAGCTTCTCAGCATGTTAATATGGAATCTGACCCAACAGTTCTACTCCCAGGTGTTTATCCAAGAGAAATAAAAACATTTTCCGCACAAGAAGTTTTACACGAATGTTCATGGCAGCCGTGATGAACGACAGGTAAAAGGTGGAAACAACCCACTTGTCCACGGACTGATGAACGCGTAAAGAAATGTGACGTATCCATATGATGGAATATTACTCAGCCATTAAAAGGAAAGAAGTACTGATGCGTGCTACAACATGGGTAAATTTTGAGGAAAAAGCGTGTCACTAAAAAAAAAAATCATATAGTGTAACAGTAACAGGGTGTTATTGTTTAATAGGTACAGAGATTTCATTTTGCAGATGGAAATAGTTCTGTGCATGGATGGTGGTGATGGCTGCACAGCAATATGGGTGTATGTGATGCCCCTGAAATGCACACTTTGAAATGGTGACTTTTATGTTATGTGTATTCCACCACAATTAATATGTAAACATATATAATAATATGCATAAGTATATATACATATGTTGTGTGATTTCATTTGTATGAAATGCCCAGGAAAGGCAAATCTGTAGAGTGAGAAAGTAGTCTGGCCGTGTGTTAGGGCTGGGCGCAGGAATGGCGGGAGGGGGTCGTGACTGCCGACGCCATGAGCTTTCTTTTTGCAGGGATGGAAAGGTCCTAAGCTGTATTGTGGTGATGGGTGCACAACCCTGTAAATGTCCTAAAAATCTCTGAAATATACACTTAAGACAAGTGAATTATATCCTATGTATACGTCAATAAAGCTGTTTAAAAAAATCCAACCACAATGGCATCTCTACTTATTAAGCCATAATTATCAGTCCTGGTCACCTGGCTTGGCAGGTCATGAGGAGCTGCCACTTCACAGAGGAGAGTCTTGGGCAATGTAACAAGAGGAAAAGAAAGAAGAAAGTGTTCAAGATGTGGACCTCCCCAGTGAGGGAGCTCCATTCGGGCGAGGGCCAGGTTGTGAGGTCTCTAAGGAGCTGGACGTCAGGATGAGTGTCCTCAGGGCCAGGGATGAGCAGGCATCTAAAACCAGAATGGGGTAGCTGGGAACCAAGGCTAAAGAGCCTGTTTCAGTGATCTTTGGCAAACCGAGCTGATCTCCAAATTATGGGTCATCCTCCTGTATGGAAGTGCACACAAGCCAGGGGCACCAACCACCTGCCAGCTCACTCTTCTTATCACCAAGGTCCCCGAGTGCAGGTCCTCGGTCTGGGTCATGATGATGATGTCCACTGAGGGGACAGATCTCTGCAGTGCTGAGTCATGGCTTCCACAGGGGGGCTCTTTTGCACACAGGCGCACCGGAGCAGGCATGAGACGCCAGTGTCGGCTGGATACCTCGTAGGCCAGTCTAGCAGGAGCCCTGCCAGCCTTGTGGTGAGGGCCAAGTGTCTGTTCCCTGAACAGACCGGATGTCGCAGGGGGAGGGCCCCCAGCCAGCCATACAGACATACCCCGTGAATTCTTTCTTTTGATGGTGAACATACTCAAGGGCTGGATGCTGGGCTAGTCTAGTATTGAGATAACAGAGTACTACAGTTCCTAACATGTACGTGCCACCATGGCGGGTCCTGGGTGCCCCTCCACTGACGATGTCATCCTCCTGACCTCAGGGAGTGTAGACATCAGTAGCTTAGGAATGGTATTTGTGTAGTAGATGGATTAACCTTCCTCAACTTTCCTTGCAAAAAAATAATACTGTCAGAAATATATCTACACCTCCATGTTTATTGCAGCATTATTCGTAATAACTAATATATGGAATCAACTTAACTGTCCATCAGTGGATGAACAGACAAAGAAATTGTGGTACCTGTGCACAGTGGAATATTATGTAGCCACAAAAAAGAATGAAATCATGCCGTTTGCAACGACATTGGGTGGAACTGGAAAACATTATGTTAATTGAAGTAAGCCAGGCACAGAAAGACAAAACTTGCATGTTCTCATTCATATGTGGGAGCTAAATATTGAAGACAATTGATCTCATGGAGACGGAGAATAGAATGATGGTTACCAGATGCTGGGAAGGGTAGTGGAGGGAAAGGGTAAAGTGGGGATGGTTAATGGGTACAAAAATGTCGTTAGATCGTTAGATAGAATGAACAGTGTTTGATAGCACAGCAAAGTGACTGCAGTCAACAATGAGTCAGGGTACACTTTATAATAACTAAAAAGAATGGAATTGGAATGTTCCTAACACAAAGAAATGATAAATGCCTGAGGTGCTGGGCACCCCAATTTATCCGATTTGAGGAATTCACATTGTCTGCCTGGATGAAAACATCACATGTACCCTATGAAGATACACAACTCTTATGTGCCCGTGATAATTAAAAAGAAAACAGTTTTTGCTATAAGAAATACCAATAGATTTTTATACTAATCTGTTCCGTCACTAATAGATTTCCCCCAATTATTCCAGCTCGCAAATCCCTTTATCTCTAAGTATTAACGGCAGTGGAACTCGCGGTGGGATTATGATGGAAGCTGCTTCGTTCTATGCTTTGAAAGAACTAGCAAATAATACCTATCGCTCAGGGTTTTCTTTTTCCACATTAGTCTGTTCCTTAACGAAAAATGGACCCAGGGACTCTGCCCAAGGTGACCCTGGTCAGAAAATCTTCAGTGTACTCACCCGCAGTGTAAAACCCCGTGCCCCAGTACCCTTGAATCAAACCCCAAGATTCAAAGAGGCGTGACAGTATCGCTAGTTGTAAAACGTTACAGTGGGATGCTTAGAGCCAGTTTTCCCAAGGCCGCCCTTCCTGTACACATCCTGCCTACCAGCCACAGCCAAGCTGGTTTTGCCCCCCTGGGAGAGTCTGGTATTCATGGCTGCCACATTCTCTGACTTTTAGGAACTTGGTGCTGTCCTCAGAGACTGGACAGCTAAACCTACTTAGACCCAAGGTGATAATGACTGGCCAGTTTAGCTTCATATGATTGCACATTAACAAAGGTTTTAAGGTCAGGTGCGGTGGCACATTGTGTGATCCTAGCACTCTGGGAGGCCGAGGCAGGAGGACAGCTCAAGGTCAGGAGTTCGAAACCAGCCTGAGCAAGAGCGAGACCC
>CAUYRT010051410.1:0-17922 GCA_963574885.1 Lepilemur ruficaudatus
ATATTGACTGTCATCTGTAATAGGGTCAAAATGTCCTCCCTAAAATTCAGATATGGAAACAATGTGGCTTTTCTTATTTCCCATAGCTAATTTTCTAGCTCTAGAGCCACTGTTCCCATTGATGAGGGAGAAAAAAAAAAAAACCAATACTTTAATTCTTTTACGGATTAGAACCATTTAGGGATTAGGACCATCCAATCCCTAAAATATTCACGTAATTATATTCAAGTAATAAAATATTCAAGTAATATCCCTAAAAATATTCAAGGAATTCAAAGTTTAGCTGTATAACAGAACAGTTTTTCTCCTCTTCATTGACTTTTGATCCCTTCCCTAAAAAACAGAATGACCTCTGGGGGCAGGAGGAAATTTATGTATCCTGGGCTTAAACTTACTAGCCATGTAATCTTGTGCTAGTTATTTAACCTTTCTTTGCCTCTATTTCTTCATCTGCATATTGGATATCAAAACAGTAGCTATTTTATAGAATTTTGTGGGAATTGCACTAGTTAACATGTTTTAAGTGATTAGAACATTTCCTGGCACACAGTAAATGTCCAGTAAATGTTTGTGATTGTAATAATAAAATTATTATTGTTCTCATAGTGTTGAGAGTGAAGAGGACTTTGGCTCATGTGCCATTTTCCAACTGGGTGTTGCTGGAATGATTTGGTGTCTATTCCTCCTGCCTCCACTTTTGAAGAGTCTGAAGCTGGTTTAACAATACTTTTTTGTTCTGTTCTCTTGGCATAAGCAAAGAACAGGAATTACTTTTATGGAACTCAGACCTATCTGTCTTTGCTAACTAGGCTGACACCCAACTTTTGCTGGAGCTATGGGGTCTCTTTCTCTAGTAATATTTAAGAATAGGATGGTCAATAACAATATCTTTGGTATGGTATGGTATGACATCGTCTTCATAATGGCAGGGTTTAGATGGTTGGAAACTTAAAGATCTTTTTCACCCCAAGTTTCTTTCCTTTAGCTCCTTTGATTTTAGACATTTAATTTAGTTTTATTTTTTAACTTATGTGCTTTAGCTTATAGGAATATTACTTCTTTGTGCATTAAAGAGATTTTTAAAAATAGAACTCCAGCTTCTCAAGTGTCATTGTCCTTTTGAAAAATCGAGCTAATAAGCCCTTCGATGATAAAAAAAAAAAAAAGGTAGCCAGATCCTTAGAAAAGAAACATCTATTTTCCATTTTCACTAAGAAACTCATCTATTAGCAAAATAGTCTTTACGGGGTTTTGCTGTTGTGCAATCCCACATCCATCCCTCATCACCATTATGAATGAAGAGGGAATGAAATCTAATTTCAGGTGCCAGATGGGTACCACACAAAGAGCAATGATTCAGCACAGGCTCCAATTAGAGCAACCATGCTCTGAACAGCTATTTGGATAATCATGGGGACCGTGGTGGACCGAGGTGAGTTTTCTTCTGTGTGTCAGGTCCTCCACTTGTTCTCTGTCTGTACTCAGAGCCTTTTAAATTCGCTGAGAAACTTGGTAGCTGCCTGCTGCTAGCAGCTGAGTGTGGGTGTTACAATTAGCTCCTTGCTGGAAAAGTGATAGGGTTCAGTTTGATGCTTATTCGATAAGTCCTTGAAGAAGGAAGCATCAGCGTGAAAAGGATTTCAAACCTCTGGATGGGAGGTTTGAAATGTTCATTTGGCTTTACTGGTGGCTGTGGAAAAGCTTAGGCCTGGACACAGAAATGAAACTGAAATCTTGTTCCACACTGACATGTCCCTAGAATTAGGAAAGGCTCCTCTCATTTTGCAGCAGTGTAATGGCAGAAGAACAATTCTGGGAAGGGTGAATTTTTAATAAAATAGTTTTGCAGCATTAGTAAAATCTGAGTTTCCTAAAAAACCCAATGCTTGCTTACTCTACGTTGAGAAAGGTAAACCATAATTCAAGGCTCTTACCTATACCACCAATAGGTTGTACAATAAATGTTGAGGTCCCCTGTCCTCCAATTTGAAAGAGTAATTATAACTCCAATTGTCCTTGATTCTTAGAACTCCTTGAGGCCCTTGGTATTAAAGATGCTTCAGAGGACATCATAACATGAAGCTAATGTTTCAGGAGCACCTTCTTTGAGCTGGGCACAGTGCCTAGTAGCTTAGTATATGCTGACATATAGGTTCATCATTTAGTCTGCACAGTAGCCCTGTAGTGTGAGTTTGAATATCTATATTTATATTGAACATGACATTGACATTCAAAAAGATTTAGTAATTCCTCTTGGCCACAAAATTAGGAGATGGCCAAAACAGAATTTGAATCCAGTTATTACTGATTCTAAAACTCACAATATTCCACTAATTAATTTTTCTTTTCCCTTCATCTCCAAATCGACATCTCTCATGTAAATTGCCCTTCTTTATGGGTTATCTTAAAGTTCTTTATTTTGAATGGTGTAAGCTATAATCTCTCCATGAAAATGAAAGCAGTTAAAAAAAAAAAGGTACTCTACTGAAGGGGCTGACTTGATTTTATCTACCACGTGTACAATGAAAATGAAAGAAAAAAAGTATGTTGAAAATGACTCTCTCATGACAGAAAAGCATTATAATTTATGACTTACTAGATCTTGACTTTGTTGCTTGTTACCTTTAATGCCCATAATAAATTGGTAAAATAATAAAACTCTTGGGAAAAAAATCCAAATTCTTTGTCTAACTTCTTTTCTGCTGTTGTTTTATTCTTAATATTTAAAAACTGCTTTTTACCCTTGATTAAAAATTTGCTCCAGACTAAGAGGCATGTACAGTTTTCAATCTGTGGGTGTTAATGACACCACCACAGTGGGCTCATTCTCTTTTGCAAGGATGCTAATGAGTTGTTGCTTCCTAAGACGCAGAGAATAGGTTTGAGTTTCTACTCCTAGTTTTTGGTTTCTTGGTTGTATTACTTTCCTTGTTTATGTTTCTTTTAATTAACATTGAATTTCTTCGTTTATGCCTTGCTTTTTTTCTGTTTGTATAGTCTGTAGGCAATGACTCCTTGGGTAGCAATTGTTAATCAGGGAGAAATGATAGCTTGAGGGTACTTTCTGAGTTACTTGATGCTAGGATAAAAGTTGTTCTACTGAAGCGTCATTAGAACAACGTTTATGCGCCTGCCTTAAGTAAAATCTGTATGATGTTCTATCAACTCCTTTTGTCTCTTTTATCTTTATCTAACTCTGGTTTATTTTCTTCAGATTCTCATTGTGTCCCAAGTAATCTAAGCCAATAGTATTATTAGGTCTTAAAATACAATTCAGTTGTAATGTTTCTTAAGGAAGCTGTTCACAATGTAGATTTTTCAGGAAGATATAAAAATTAGAATTCATTGCTGACTGATAAAGTGAAGCAACTAAAGAACAAAGGGGTATGTTAGTAAAAAACAAAAGGAACTTCTGAAAGGATAATTATTTAGAAATGATAATTTTGTTTCTATAGTTCAGATTGAGAAAGCTATACATAATAGAATGTGGGATCTATGACATAAATTCTCTCTCTCTCTCTCTCTCTCTCTCTCTCTCTATATATATATATATATATATATATCTCCCTCTCTTCTCCTCCCACTCTCTCTCCTTGCCTCCCTCCCTCTCAGCTATCTCTATCTGTCTGTCTTTCTATTTACTAGTGCTTTTCTTGTTTTAGCTGGAGAGACAGAATAGTTCATAATTTAGAACTGAGCTGATTTCACAATGGAAAGTAAAGATTATAATTTGTAGACTATAGTCCATGTGTGCATTCCAAAACCTTCAATCAAATGCCACTCTAATATTTCTCAAATTTAAAAGTATTCAAATGACAAACTTTAATATGATATGGGACAGAAAAATGTTGAAAAGAGAAAAGCCTCAATGCCTCAATGAACTTCACCTTTCTTTGTGGGTAGTGAGCAGCTTGGACCAGAGAGTCTATGGGGATCGTCTTATTATCATTTTGTTTTCCCTCATGGTGACTCAGGGATTTTTATCCTGAGGCTCTCAGTGGGTCTGTTATAACTTAGCTGGTGATGACACATCCCAGAGGCTCTTTCCATATTGGGCCTTGGGCCAGCAGACTACACACTGAGCTGTCCTATGATTCACAGGACAAAACTGCTCTAGACACCTCCCACCGCCCAGGCTGGAAGGGCACCATAATGAGGCAGTGGGAAGGAGTATGGCTAGGAAAGTTGTTCAAAGGAATCTTTTGTTGTAAACTTTCTTCTCTGCAGGAGGAAGCTAAAACCAAAGCAAGGTATTATCAAACAACAGACCCTATATTTGTGAGAGATGAATTGAAAGCACCTTGGCCTTTCATTTAGGGTGAAAAGTTGTATTTTAGAGAGCTGAAATTATTTCAGGTGGCGGGGGAAAGGCCATGAAGCATGGAATCCTGGAAGGGAAAGTAATTGATTTACTGTTAAATGACTCAGATGTACCATTTTGAAATGCTGGTCAAGGTGAGTGTTGAAAGAGTGGGTACTCTGGCATTTCCACACCCTTGGGAGTGAAGTACTGGGCTACTTTGGGAGGCAAATGATCTACTTTTCTTTTCTGAAATGTCAATTATTCTATAATAAATGTGTACTGACGTCAAAAGTGGCTTGTGTTCTCTTATGTAAGTGTGACCGCCTGCACATTATTCATTCAAGGGGCATTTACAGCACCCTGTCTGGATGTGGAGTTCTACAGCCACCTCTTCAGTAGTGACGAAGGTCTGACCAGATGCACAAAAGAGATGAAAGGAACTGTCAATCTCTACTTTCATGTTCCTTTCCCTCTACTTGGCGAAAAACATCAGTATATGAAATGACATTTGAATAACTTAAAGCAAAGTGTTCACAAGAGCAGAATAACTCAGAACGGGCTTTTAAGCCATTAGGTGTATGAATCACTTACTGCCTCCTCGGGGGTCCCACACCAGCTATTCTGAGCTTCCATCAGAGCACTTAGTGCATTGTGTTATTTGGCTCTCCCTCCCACTAGACTTCCAGCTCCTCGTGGGGAGAGATTTTTCTCATATTTATCTCTGCATCCCTGGACCCCAGGCATAGTTCATTGCATACCACAAGTGCCTAGTAAATGTCTGGTGAATGAAGTAGTAAGAAGCATTGCTGTTATCATTTTTGGGGAAGAGAAGGGAATGGGATGGTGGTTTTTATATGATCATAAACTACGAAGTAAAATATTTGATTCTTTTCCTTCTAGAGACAAAATGTGCTTTCCTTCTCATAATTCTAGTCAAGGAAAACAGTTCCATTCAGCAGAATTCAGTAAACATTTACTGAGCATATTTCATGTTGTGATTGCATATATAAATATGAAATCTTTTCCAATTTCAAGGAACTTAGAGTCCTGGGTGGAGGCAGCAGTGACACACAGGGAAACGGATCATTTTGATATAATTTGGCAAATATATACTGTTGGAGGCATTCAAGAGGCATTATGGAATGGGAGAAAAGGGACATTGGCTCAGGCTGGCAGTGGGGGTGGGCTAGGATATCGAAAGAATCAGGAAACTCTTCCAAGAGGAGGTGTCACCTGAGTTAAATCTTGAAGCAGGAGTAGCCAAGTAAAGGAAGAAGGGTGTGGATATGGGAAGAGGATGAGGGAAAAGTCAAGTGCAAGGACATGGAGGTGAGAACTAAAGCAATGGAAACTAGGAGATTATCAAGGAATATAATGTAGAACAGAGGTTCCCAATTGCCAATCAACAGTGTGGTGCTCTGCATGCTTCATGGTTATTGTCTGGGGAATTCATCCAAAGTAGATTCCTGGCTACCTCTCGTGGAAGTTCTGACTCATTAGTGGAGGGTCAGCAGTCTGCATTTTATAGCATTCCCTAGCTACTTTTGTTATACAGTTATGTTTAGGAAGCACCGATAATGAGTGAGAGCAATGGTATCACCACATTTTAGAGGTGAACAAGAGAAGACGACCCCATGAAGTAGAAAGAAGTCAAGCAATCAGATCAAGCACCAGCAGAGAGTGATATATCACAGAAGACAGAGGAGAGAGAGCTTCTGGAAGGAACAATGTTGTAGTACAGAGTTCTAGACAGAGAATTTGTGAAGAGTCTGTTAGATTTGGTGGCATGGAGGTCTAGGATATTTAGAAAAAGAAGTTTAAGTGTAGAAAGAGTGAAACTAAGTTGCATTGGGTTGAGGGGTAGAAGGTGAGAATAAAGAAGTGAAGAAAGGTAATAGACAATTCTCTCAACTTGATTGTGAAGAGGAAGACAATGATATCTGGAGGAGAGAGAACATAGGGTTATAAGGATGATTTTATTTTCACAAGGGGAGAGGCTCTCAAGAGAATATTTAGAGCTTAAGGGGAGAGAAGGAGTTAAGTGAGGGCAGATACAGGAAGGGAAGATAAGAGAAGGTAGAAGACACAACTCCACATGGGAGGGGAAACACCTCAGCTTCTCAGCCAGGAGGAAAGGAGGTCAGGGGGAGTGAGCTGGGGTGAGGAAGGATGCTGGAGCACAATTTTTGATGAAATTTTCAGGGAGACATTAAGAGGCTCAAACAGTTGAAAGGGCACAAAGCTTGCTGAAGCTAAACCTAGGTAAAGAGCCCTGTTAATATATTATTTTCTGAATATTTCCATTGCAAATTATGTCAGAATTTTCTTCTCATTTTGCATTTTTTCCTACTTATAGTAATATGAAAATATAGAGCTCCTGTTGGTCCTATAAAACCCAAATTTCTTACTTGCTGATTCATTTCTTTATTTGCATTTGTCTGTTTTCCATGCATTTTGCATTCCCAGAAACTAGCACAGCAGGGAGACCTCAGTAACTGATTGATTTTCTAGGTGAAGTGGAACCTGAAGATTTTCTTTCTATAGACACCATTACTAGGTCCAAAAGAAAAAGGGAAGTCAAATGACACCCAAATGGAAGATGGAAATAGCAGAGTCAGGGAGAGAGAAGTTAACGTTGGCCACCTCCTTCCTAATTAAGCCTTTTCCCAGTCTATAGATTCCCAAAAGACAAAGTCTGACACTAGGTGGGAAATAGCAAACTTGAACATTCAAAAACAAACAAATGAAGGAGCAAGAAAACTAACAACCCACCCCACCACAAACAATCATATAAACAAAAGCCAACACTTCTGTTTGTTCTCTGAAGTACTAATAGGAAGAGATGGAGAAAATTTGAGAAGCCAAGAAATGTAGAAACAAGATACAGTACCTAAATACAACTACTGATATTTTATTAAATGTCTTTTTAGTCTTTTCTGTGTGCATAACTTAATTATATAGGAGCATACTACATATACAACTTTAATCCTACTTTTTTCATTTAACAGTATAACATAAGCATTTTCTCATGTAATTAAAATATCTTGTGAAATATATTTTTAACTGTATACTGTATCATGAGGTTTCTCATATTTTGTTTTGCTGCTCCATTGTAATTGGACATCTAACTTGTTCCCAAATATTCATTATTATAAGTAACACTGCTCAGAATGATTTTGCATACAAAGCACTTTCCATATTTCAGGTTATTTCCTGAATTATTACATAAAAGTATATAATACCATTAAAGCTTTTGGTGCTTATTATTGAATTTCTTTCCAAAACCTTATGTCATTTTGAAAGCTGATCAACAATATATGAAATTCATATTTAATTATATATGCACCATTATGAAATATTTTAAAAGACCAAAACTGTGCTAATTTGTAGGCGAGAAAAACAGAAACTTTGAGATTTTAATTTTCATTGATAGTGAGATTAAATATTTTCCACATTTTGCTATAATTTTATATACAACTTTGCAAAATTTCTACTTATTACTTAAAATGCTCCTGTTTTTCTTATGTATTTATACCTCTAATTTTTAATATATTTTAATAAGTTGTTACTAAGTGCACAACATTATGTCAAAGAGATGGCAAAAGAATGGAAATGGCAACTATGGAAATGGCAAAAGAATGATAATGAATTGCTCTCAGCCTTAAGGAATTTGTATTTTATAATCATACAGCTTGCAATATGGAAGAGGCCTTACAATGTACCTTATTCAACCCCCAGTCAAATAAGCAAATATTAAACCCATAAAACAGTCAAAAGATGTTGGTGAGTAGATGATTTTGTGGTGCAATATACATATCCTTTGTTGTTGGAATTCAGACAAAGTAGAAACCTGTGTGACTTGGAGCAGCAGGGAAGTTGTTATTAGAAGGAGGGACTTTTGCTAGACATTGAAGAATAGAAAGAATTCGGAAAAATGAAGAGAAGAACAATCTAAGGATGAATTTAGGGCTAGGAGGTAGAAATGAACCTGTCACAGGTGTTGGAGAGATTGGAGCAGCCTAACTAGAGTGGAGAGACAGTGTTGGGGACTAGAGTGTGAGATAAAGTCAGATTAAACATGTAAATCACAGGTCACCTGACTCCTAGTTGAAACACATCACTCTAGCACCTGCGAGGCCCCTGAGAAGGTCACTGGGGGTCCCTACCGAACACAAACTGCAGCCTGCTGTTCAGGACCGTGCTTGTGGTTACAAGTAGTTTGCACCGACTTTGGCAAGAATCAAGTTTTTAAACTATGCTGGGCAAACTACAAAGTACATCTGGGTTGACCTATGAAGCTAGTTGTAGGAAAACCCATGTGCGGGTCAGTATCATCAGCTAGACAGAGCACTGAATGTGAGTTACAGGGGCCTCAATCTAATTACTGTGTTGTGCCAGGCAGCTCTATGATCTTAGGCAGGTTATTTATGTTCCCTGTACCTTAATTACCTCATTTTTACCCTAACCTCTTTCTAGATCTCAGATTCTGTAGCCTCTAGCAGAAGCTCCGATAAAGGACAGCCTCCACAGGACATCCTGGAGAAAAGAGAGAGGATGTAAATAGCAGGAAACTTTTATTGTCATCTTTAGATCTAGACTAAGGAGTTCTTTCTCTTAATTCACAATTTTAGAAGGTATGAAGGCGCTTTCTTTCCTTGTTCCTGCCACAGATTTAGCAGAGGGCCAACAGAAGCAAATGCCCAAGTTATCTCCCTCAAGTGTGTGGAGGGCAAATTAGTGGTCATTTTAGAGCCTATGGCAATAATTCAAACTGTCCCATAAAAACATATGTTTTTGCCTCCTTTTATGCTTCTTTTCTATTAAGTTATTGAATATTTAGTTCTTGCATTGCCTCCTCCTAATTTCTTGCCTGCAGATACTTTGCTGGGTAAACCTTGATAAATTGAACCTTTTTTTTTTTTTTTTTACTGTATTTCTGTGGTATTGGCTTTTATAGTAATCAAAGTTTCTTTTTATATATGCCACATGTACATCTCTTTTTTTATTTTTAAGTTTTTCGAGAGACAGGATCTCTCTATTACGCAGGCTGGAGTGCATTGACATGATCATAGCTCACTGCAGCCTCAAACTCCTGGACAATAGGGGGAATCCTCCTGCCTCAGCCTCTCGAGTAGCTGGGACTATAGGTGTGTGCCACCACACCCAGTTAACTTTGAAATTTTTTTGTAGAGATAGGGTCTGGCTATATTGCCCAGGCTGGTCTCAAACTCCTGGACTCAAGTGATCGTCCCAAAGTGCTGGGATAATAGACGTGAGCCACCACACATGGCCTTATTCTTCATTTAGATTAGAATCTAATCAACAGAAGAGACTTTCAATTTTGCTTTCACTTTGATGTCTATTTTATACAACCCTAGAAAAATTTATGATTTGATGAGTTGGAGGTGACACTATGTTGGAGACATATGTCATCAGTTACACTTTGATCATTCATAGGCAACTGTACCCAAATAATTCTTTCCCCCGAATCAAGAAAGTTTGGTGTTTATGTAAGAGCTTAGTACAGTGCCTGGCACATATGAGGTGCTCAATAAACTTTTTAAAAATGAATGCATCTGAATGGCTTTATAATTCAGCAGTTACTACATAAACTTCTTGTGCAAAAGGAAAAATATTATTTCCTAAAGAGGGAAAGAATAGAAAATTCTTCTGAAAAATATAAAGCACTTCTTGTCCAAGTGAGCCTCTCTAATAATTTATAGATAATTGGAAGCCTTTTCCAAGTGAGCCTCTCTAATAATTTATAGATAATTGGAAGCCTTTTTCACGCTTATGTTTAAGGGTGTCATTATGTACTGTTGTATTTGCTGTTTCAGTGAATAGAATTATATTTGCAGAGAACTTAAAAGTTTCCAGAAAACTTCCTCCGATTTTATCTAATTAATCCCCACAAGCCTATGAGGTGGGTTGTGGAGATATTGTTATCTCCACTTTGCAGAGAAGCAAGCAACTGGTGGAGGGGAAAAGAGAAGGGACTTTCTAATACCATGCAGCTTGTGTATATGACATAGTGAGGAAAGTAGAACTCATTTCTTCTGATGACCAGTTCAGGGCTTTTTCTACTGTATAAATCCTTAATCTCTAGGAAACAACCTGTCTTAATTCCCTTATCGTTGCATCAAAGCAGCAAAAGTTATACATGTGTGCCAGCAGTTTCTGAATATTTCAGCACCGTCTATCTTACCTACTGCTTCTCTTCACTTTTAGTAATGTTTCTAAAGTGCTGTCCCTGCAGTAGCCGACTTTTCCTTCTTCCCAATTAACTTGTATGTGGAAACTCCTGTAGTAATGAAATTGCACGTGCGAGTGTCCTTTCGCCTGGCTTTCTTTTTAGCGCACCTGGAGGGAGAAAGCTTTTCTGCTGTTTCGTTGCATTATCTTTGCTGAGGGAGGAACTTCTAGGCAGTTATCTCTTAAGATAACTGCCTTTCTGAGAGTAAATCTTTTTATCAAAACTTCTTTGGTTTAGGTACAGCTTTGGCATTTGCAGAGGTTACCACTTGTTGATAGTTATAGTGCATTGGCTCATGCCACCAGCAGCAAAGCAGTGTGGCAGAGTAGACAAAAACATGGACGTTACAGGCAAACAAATCACGTTGGGATCCTCATTGTGCTATTTCCTGGGCTATTACTTCACTTCTTGGAGCTGATTTCCTCTTTTGTGCAGTGGGGATAATGGATTAATAATATCTACCTCACAGGGTTATTAGAAGGATTAAAGCTAAATGGTAGATATTTTTCTTAGGATGAATGAGGTAGCAGACAAATGCAATCCTCTCTATAGACTGCAGAGCAAATTTGTGTGGCATATCTTCCATTTCCACTCTCCTCCCTGCCCCACCCTAGGAGGCTTTCTGCCCTGGAAGGCTGACCAGTGAGATGCACATCATTCTCCTTTGCCCTCCAGCTTAGTTGCATTTGGCCAGTGGGGAGATCTGGCAGGAGATCAGAGGGAGGGAGGAAGATGAGATTGTTTGTATCTCCTCATTGTCTTCCTTTCAAAGTCACCTGAGGCTAACTGTGTCCCAGAGAGCAACCTCCCTTTTCAAGGCAGCCCACGCTGTACGACTCCCTCCTCTTAGGTATTGGCAACCTTTACTTGTCCCTTTGGGTCTAGTGGGGTAAAAACTCCACCATTGCTATTATAGCTCCAGGTACTGTACCATTCTTTGTGGATTCCTCTACCCTGCCCAGGTCTTCTTAGTCTTTTTAGTGAACCCTCCTTAAATGATCCTAATATGGATATGCTGTCTGTTTACTCTTGGGACCCTAACTGATATGTTATTCATGCTACTTAGTGGAAAGTGTATTTGCCTAAGTATGTTTTATTTGATGGAGTTTAGCACTTTTAGGAGAAAAACTAAGAATGATTGTTACTTGCCATTTGATGCTAAGAGAAGAAAAAGGTAGGAATGATGGATGTTGTGAGTCAAGCATCTCCTGTGTGCCAAGTATTCTCCTAGTTGATACTTTATGTGCATTACCTCAATGAAGCTCAAAACACACATGTGTATTATTATTTCTCTTTTTGTAGATCTGGAAAAAGCTCAGAGAGGTCAAATAAGTTACCTAAAGCTACAGAGAATACCAGTGGAGAGCTGAAATTCTAACCTATGCCTGTTTGGTTCCAAGGTCCATACTCTTTTAGGGAGGCCAGGCTGCCTCCTGGTTATATAGGCTGGGAAAGGCCATCCCGTTAGCAGCCAGTTTTCAATTAAATCCATTTGCCTATTCAAATTTCTATAGGTTCTAAATTCCTATGGAGAGTATCTCTCTCTTTCTTTTCTTTTTTTTTTTTTTTGAGATAGAGTCTCATTCTGTTGCCCGGGCTAGAGTGAGTGCCATGGCGTCAGCCTAGCTCACAGCAACCTCAAACTCCTGGGCTCAAGCGATCCTTCTGCCTCAGCCTCCCGAGTAGCTGGGACTACAGGCATGCGCCACAATGCCCGGCTATTTTTTTATATATATTCTTAGTTGGCCAATTAATTTCTTTCTATTTATAGTGGAGACAAGGTCTCGCTCTTGCTCAGGCTGGTTTCAAACTCCTGACCTTGAGCGATCCACCCGCCTCGGCCTCCCAGAGTGCTAGGATTACAGACGTGAGCCACCGCGCCCAGCTTGTGCCATATTCTTGACTGAAGCCACGAGTACAAGGTGAGGCCTTTCATGAATCTGTTTGCAAGCGTGTTCTACCTCCTACCATTTGGGTGGCCATTCATCCACCCACCGTCCCTCCCTCCATCCATCCACCCATCCACCCATCCATCCTTCCTTCCCTCCAACAAATATTTAATGAATGCCTCCCATTTCCTAGCTATGAGGCTAGGTGCTGAGACTAAAAATTAATAACAAAACAATCTAGAAAGGAAGAGTGACAAGTGAACAGATGGTTTATAAAAATATGTACACACGCAAAAGTACATGATTTTATATATCATATTATAGTAAATGTTAATACATTAATAGGAATGTACATGACATATTAGCTTGAACACATGAAGCTGCATTCTTACAGGTTAAAATGACTGAATCTCAGGAATTTTATGTGGTTCAATCTAATCTTTTAGGACTCACAGAAGGGACACCTGCGTAGGGAGTCAGAAAAGGTTTCCCAGAGAAGAGTGAGTGGAGTGAGAAGCCTATGGGCGTGGGTAGGATGGGTGGCGAGGCTTTAGCGGGAGGCTCAGCGTGCACGCAGGCCACAGGCCAGGGCCAGACAGATGGACAGACAGACAGACCTTGCAGGAACTGAATGCCAGTGGATAGGCTGGAGACCGGGGCCCTAAGGGCGCGAGAGGGCAGGCACCGGGCCGGGTGCTGGAGGGGTCGAAGTGGACCAGATGTGTGTCATGGTCGAGGTGGAGGTGGGGGAGTAGGTGTCAGGGTGGGCGTCTCGTCACGAGGTTTTCCTGGGCAGGAAAGTAGAGTGGCTCTGAGCCCTGCGGAAGCTGCATTTCTAGACTGGGAGTGCCAGATGCTTGCTTGGGGACCCAGGAGGAGGGGCAGATCTTGGGGAAGGAGAGGTGGGGGATTCAGGTGACTCCAAATCTGCTTCTTCCTTGTCCTTCAGCCCCTGCTCCTCCTGCCAACCTGAGCCTGGGCTTTGTCACCCAGCCTCCTGCCCTGAGGGCTTCTTGGAGTCCCCCGCCAGGGGGCAGGGACGGCTTCCAGCTGCGGCTTTACTGCCTGAAGCCCCTGACTCTGGAAAGTGAGGAGACCCTGGCTCCAGAGTCCCAGAATTTCTCCTGGGCCCATCTGTCCCCAGGCAGCGAGTTCCTGGTGCAGCTGGCCACCCTGCGGGGGCCGGATCAGAGCAGCAGGGCCAACGCCACGGGCTGGACGAGTGAGTGTCCTCCAAGCAGCCGTCCCTTATCTTGCTCTTTGGGTTCCCAGGGGGCTGCACGTCCCTTGCCCTCTTTGTGGTCTGTGGGCAGGTAGCCTAGCGGGGCTGACTGAGGGGCACACACCTGCCTACTGCTATCCCTGTCCCTAGGCACCAGGTGACCCTGCTCCCCTCACTAGGACTCCCCCAGTGCCCTGGCCCCTCTGGATTCTAGAGAGTGGGAAGCATGAGGGCTTTGCTCACCTGTGCAGGCCTGCTGTCCCCAGGCTCTCACAGCCGACAGCACGGAGGTGGACAGTAGTGGGGACCCAGCCAGGACCTGGCCTCTAGCCCAATGTGGGCCACGAGCAGATAACAATAACAACAGTTAATGTTCACTGGGCACCTGGTCAAGTGTCCTGCCTGTGTTCTCTCACTCAAGTCTCATCATAACAGCTCCAGTTATCTCCATGTCACAGATGAGGAAACTGAGGCACGGAGAAGGAAAGTAACTAGCTCTAGAGTCCTCAGCACTCAGTGGGGAGTTGGGACTCAAGGTCAGGCAGTGTGACCAAAGTCTGTGCCAAAGCATGTGGCCACATGCTAAGCCTCAGCCCTGGGACGAGCCATGGAATTACTGAAGTGCAGGACACACGGTGGGCTCTCTCCTCCCTGGGAGCCCCCCTCACGCTGGCATGAGTGTTCCTGCTGCTTCTGCCCCTGCCCCAGCACACCCCTTACTGATGTGGGATTCCCCCAATGCCCCGGCCTCCCCTTCCACTGCCACTGTGGTCTGGATTCTGCCCAGACTCCTCCTGAGGACGGGAGGCCTGGGTTCTAGCTGGGGCTCAATCCCTAGAGGGGCCGTCGGCCCTCTCTGAGGTGCGGGGTCCCCGTTTATAAAGAGGAGTGTTGACTGGGTGACTGGGCCAGGTTCATGGGACTCCTGGTCCTGGGCTCGAGCTCTGAGGCTGGGAGGCACTCCCTGGGCCCTCAGACACCCACCTGTCCATCCACTTGCAGCTCTTTATAGGTTCCCCGGGTGCAGGGGCTGGGAAAAGTCACTCGACTTAACGCTCACGCTGCCCGATCTGGCTTTGTCTCTGAGGGGGAGCGGTGGGGGATCTCCTAGGGAGCGAGGAGCTGGAGACTTGTTTAGATTCCCTTCTCCCTTCCTCTCTACACCCCCATGTCTTGCTCTTGCAACAGGCCCCCTCGCCCCTCCTCTGGTAAACGTGACCAGTGAAGGTCCCACCCAGCTCCGGGCATCCTGGGTCCACGCCCCTGGGGGCCGGGACGGCTACCAGGTGAACCTGTACCAGGCAGGTGCCTGGGAAGGCACCAGCGCCGCAGGAGCCGAGGTGGACAGCATGAGCTTTTCGGCCCTGACAGCCGGCACCGAGTACGAGGTGGAGGTTGTTTCTCGGGCCGGGCCCTTTTGCACCGTGGCAGCCAATGCCTCTGGCTGGACCTGTGAGTGGGGCGTGGGGACGGCAGTGAGGTGAAGAGGTGGGCAGGGCTGCCCCTGAGAGCCTGACGTTTTCCCTCAATGGCACCTGAGCCCCCTTTAGCCCATTTTCCATTTTCACACCCCAGGGCCCCGCACAGGTTCAGTGGGCCCTGGTGTCATGTGCGTGGCTCTGAGGACCAGCCAGTGGCCTGGCTGACCTGCTGTCCTGCTCCCTCAGCCCCCCTCACGCCCAGTGAGCTGCTGGTGTTGACGCACGCGGGCACCGCCGTGGTCAGCCTGGCCTGGGCCAGCGGCCCCTTGGGGCAGGGGATGTGCCACGCCCAGCTCTTGGAGGCTGGGCATCTCTCCTGGCAGCAGCCCCTGGTGCTGGGCCAAGCCCGCCTCGTCCTGCGGGGCCTCATGCCTGGACGCAACCTCTCCCTGTCCGTGCTGTGCCACGCAGGGCCGCTCCGGGCGTCTACTCACCCCGTGGTGCTGCCTGTCGGTATGTTGACGTCTGCGAGGGTGGGGGGATGAAGGTGCACTGGGACATGGGTCTAATCCAGGTTGGCAGCGCTGCCTGCTCTTTTCCAAGCCACCTGCTCTTGCCAGGTGGATGCTGTGCCTGCCCCACCCTGGGTCACGCTGCCCATGCGTCTCCTGGTAGCCGTGAGATCTAAAGGAGAAGTTTCTCGGCTGACGCCCATTTCTGTGGGCATACATGCCTAGTCCCTTTGTGTCTGCTAATTTTGAGAGCCCCTGAGACAGATGCTGTCCTCTTGGAGTGTTCTGACACCCACCTGATGCAGAGCCTCTGGTTCCTGTAGAGCCTGGCCCCGTGGAGGATGTGCAGTGTCAGCCTGAGGCCACCTGCCTGGCCCTGAACTGGACGGTGCCCACCGGGGACGTGGGTGCCTGTCTGGTGCTGGCAGAGCAGCTGGTGATGGGAGGGAGTGCTCAGCTCATGTTCCAGGCCAACGTCTCCAGCGATGCCGTCCTGCTGCCCGACCTGGTGCCAGCCACTCCCTACCGCCTCAGCCTCTCTGTGCTAGGCAGGAACGGCCTGTGGAGCCGGGCGGTCACCCTGGTGTGCACCACTTCCGCCGAGGGTCGGTCACTTCCCACTGCCCTTGGAGCCACCCCTGTTCCCTGTCTTCTCCAGTCACTGCCTCCCTGGGGTTGCCACTCATCAGGCCTTGGTTGCCTGGGGCTTTCCCTGCTCCCCAAGCCCCAGCCTTTCCTCTGGCCCTGATCTTGCTGGTTTGGTACCAAACTTTTGGCATCCTGCCCTGGCACCCTAGCCCAGGAATCTTCCAAGTCCTTATTTTATTATATCCATGAGCTATCTGTTGCCAGGCACTGTGAGAGGTGCTGAGGGTAGGAAGGCGTGGTCCCTGCCCTTGAAACCTGATGGTCAGGCACCTAGTCAGGACTGCACTTTCCTCTCCATGCACAGCCTGGCACCCTCCAGAGTTAGCCCCAGCCCCCCAGCTGGAGCCTGGGACAGAGGTGGGAGTGAGGATCATGCCTGGCATGTTTGGCAAGGACGATGGGCAGATCCAGTGGTACGGCATCATTGCCACCACCAACGTGTCTCGTGAGTCCTGCGTCCAGGAGGGGAGGGAGAGACCTCAGCTGTTGCCTAGCATGGAGTAGGGGAGGGGTCCAGAGACTGAGAATGGTAAAAAGAAATATCTGAGGCCAGCATCAGTCTTAGGAAGGGAGTCCAGAATGTTCTTGAGGATGCAGCTGATGTTGAATTGCAAATGGGTGCATTTTGCATGCTAGAGAAAGGGGGTAGCCCCGCTGCTCACCTGCTCTGCCCTTCTGCATTCCTTTCCCAGTGGCTCGGCCTTCCCAGAAAGCCATCAACCACACGTGGTATGACCACTACTACCGGGGACACGACTCCTATCTGGCCATCCTGCTCCCCAACCCCTTCTACCCAGGGCCCTGGGCTGTGCCAAGATCCTGGACTGTGCCTGTGGGTATAGAGGACTGTGGCCACACCCAGGAGATACGTAATGGACAGCTCAAGCCAGGCTCCCAGTATAGGTGAGGGCTCCCAAGCCTGGAGGGAGAGGGGAGCTGTTGTAAGTTTCATTTATGGGTTGCAAACAAACAAAAGATCTGGACTGACTTATGAAGAGAATGCACGTGATAGTCCATAAGGGCCAACAGAATTATTTTGACTGGGCTTCCTGGCAGACAAGGCAAAAAAGGGAATACCCATCTGTTATATGATTCTTTTTTCAAAAAGGAGGGCGGCATGGATTCTGTTTCAGTTTACCAGGGCAATTCCAAGGATATCCAGGTACCTATTTCTAGAGCTTCTTTTTGCTCTCAGAATAGGACTGGGAGGACCGGGTGTGGTGGCTCACTCCTATAATCCTAGCACTCTGGGAGGCCAAGGCAGGAGGATTGCTCAAGGTCAGGAGTTTGAAACCAGCCTGAGCAAGAGTGCAACCCTGTCTCTACTAAAAATGGAAAGAAATTAATTGGCCAACTAAAAATATATAGAAAAAATTAGCCAGGCATGGTGGTGCACGCCTGTAGTCCCAGCTACTCGGGAGGCTGAGGCAGAAGGATCGCTTGAGCCCAGGAGTTTGAGGTTGCTGTAAGCTAGGCTGACGCCACGGCACTCTAGTCTGGGCAACAGAGTGAGACTCTGTCTCAAAAAAAAATTTTTTTTTTACTATATTGATAATAATCTACCCTAAGGAGTTGCCATTATTTATTTGACCATTCAACTTTTGCCAAACATTCTGGTTACAGGTCTTCACCATTATAAACTATACTCGATGAGCCTTTTAATGCATAACTCCC
>CAUYRT010051411.1:0-45540 GCA_963574885.1 Lepilemur ruficaudatus
CGGGCGGATCGCTCAAGGTCAGGAGTTCAAAACCAGCCTGAGCAACAGCGAGACCCCATCTCTACTAATAATAGAAATAAATTAATTGGCCAACTAAATATATATAGAAAAAATTAGCCGGGCATGGTGGCACATGCTTGTAGTCGGGAGGCTGAGACAGAAGGATCGCTTGAGCCCAGGAGTGTGAGGTTGCTGTGAGCTAGGCTGATGCCACGGCACTCTAGCCCAGGCAACACAGTGAGACTCTGTCTCAAAAAAAAAAAAAAAAAAGAAACTAAAAGGACAAAATAAACTCAAAGCAATCAGAATTAAGGTAATGATAGAAAGCAGAAATCAAAGAAATTGAAAATGGAAAATCAATGAAAGATAGAGTCAGATAAATAAACTGGCATAAATTCATACAATAGAATTCTACTCAGCAATAAAAAGGAATGAACTACTAGTATATGTAACAACTTGTATGATACTCAAACACATTATACTGAGTTAAAGAAGTCAGTCTCAAAATATTATAGACCGTATGATTCCATTTACATGACCTTCTGGAAAAGCCAAAATTATAGGGGCAATAAACATATTAGTGGTTACCAGGGTCTGGGGTTAAGAGGTGAGGACTGACTGCAAGGGGCAAAAGGGAACCAGTTGAGGTGACGGAAATATTTTATTTCATTCCTGTGGTGGTATGGTTATAAAATTGTATGTTTTTGTCAAAATTTAGAGAACTGTTCACCTAAAAAGGTTAAGAGTTACTATGTGTAAATTATACTCAATAAATGCGACTTTAAAAAATAATAAGAAAAATAATAATCAGGTTGCGGGCAGGAAATGAGTGGAGTTATAAACAAGAATAATAGAATGTTTATATGTTTGAAATTTTCATTTAAAAAGAAGTGTCAGAAGACCAGTAAAGGAGACTTAAGAAGGAACAGCCAGTGAGAAAAAAAAAGTATGTTTCGGAAGCCAAGTGAAAAACATTTCAAAAAGGAGAAGATGATAAACTATGCCACATACTGATAGGTCGAATGATGAAAACTTACATCTGATTACCAGATTGAGGAATAGAGAGTAATGGGTAAAAGCCTAAATGGAGAGGGTTTAAAAAAGAAAAAGGGGAGAAAGTGGGGATAGCAAGACTAGACAACTCTTTCAAATAATTTTGCTGTAAAGAGAAATGAGGTGGCAGCTGGAGCCAGGAGATCAAGAGAAGTTTTTGTTAAGATGGGACAAATTGCAATATATTTGAATGCTAATGTTCTCTTACAAAGTTACTTTCTATGAGCTGAGTGTAGTGGCTCATACCTGTAATCCTAGCACTTTGGGAGGCTGAGGCAGGAGGATCACTTACGGTCAGGAGTTTGAGACGAGCCTGAGCAATATAGCGAGACCCCATCTCAACAAAAATTTTTTTAAAAAATCAGGCCACAGGGCCGGGCATAGTGGCTCACACCTGTAATCCTAGCACTCTGGGAGCCCAAGGCGGGCAGATCGTTTGAGCTCAGGAGTTCAAGACCAGCCTGAGCAAAAGCGAGACCCCGTCTCTACCAAAAATAGAAAGAAATTAGTTGGACAACTATAAATATATATATAAAAAATTAGCCAGGCATGGTGGCGCATGCCTGTAGTCCCAGCTACTCGGGAGGCTGAGGCAGGAGGATAGCTGGAGCCCAGGAGTTTGAGGTTGCAGTAAGATATGACAACACTGCCATCATGCCCCAGGAAGAGAGCAAGACCCTGTCTCAAAAAACAAAACAAAGGATAACTTACTACATCCATACATACATAGTATAGAAATACCTCCAGGACATATTAAGGGATAAAAGCAAATTGCACTTGCCAAAATCTTTTTCAGTACTTTCTGTAGTCTATTCTAAGGAATTTAAATGCTTTGCATTGAATCCCATACCTTAATAATCAAAATATCTAAAATAATTATATAAAAAAAAGTTCACAAGCATTACTTATAATACAGAAAAATCTAAAAATAAGTTAAACAACCAAAAATAGGAACAATAATAAATGATCACACATTCATAAAAATGAATCATATGAACACATTTTCATGATATGTTCATAAATGTTTTAAACCACAAGGGAGAATAATTATGATAGTTAAGAAACAAAAGTTAACATGCAAAACTATATACATTATAATATTAACTATAAAATACACAATGATAAGAAAAGATAACCTGGACACAACTGGGAAAAACTGAACATGAACTGGGTACTGGATGATTAAGAATTCTTTTTATTTTTGTGAAATTAATAATGGCATGGTGTTTATTTTTTAAAAGCCCTTATTAGTTGTAGATGCATACTGAAGAATTTACAGGTGAAATGACATGTGTGGATTACTTTAAAATATTCCAACTTTATTTCTTTCAATTGTGTTAGCACCATATGTTGCCATTGCTCTCTAATGCCATGCCGTCTCTAGCTCCCAGAGCCCCAGTAGAAAGGGAATAAGTAAGGAGGTCTCTATACCATGGTTTGTACAGACTGTCCACAAATCAACCAGTAATAAAGCATCCAAGAAACAACTGGCTACATAAGTGGTGCTCCAAGAAGTATGTCCTTTACTGGAGTGATGAAGAACTTCATTGTTACAGGCCTGGTACTGTGGCACTGTGTGAAATAAGACATTATCAGAAGTCCACTGAACTTCTGATTTGCAAACTTGCCTTCCGGCATCTGGTGTGAGAAATTGCTTAGGACTTAAAACAGGTCTGAGCTTCCAGAGCACAGCTACCAGTGCTTTGCAGGAGATAAGTGAGGCCTATTTGTTTGGCCTCATACATAAAAACATAAAAATGTTTTTTTATTTTTAATTTTTTTCAGAGACAGGGTCTCACTCTGTCACCCAGGCTGGAGTGCAGTGGCCATAGCTTACTGTAACTTTGACCTCCTGGACACAAGCAATCCTCCCGCCTCAGCCTCCCAAAGTGCTGGGATTATAGGTGTGAGCCACCACACTCAGCCAGGTTGGCCTTTTTAAAGACACCAACCTGTGTGCTATCCAGGCCAAACACATAACAATTATGCCAAAAGACATCCAGCTAGCATGCCGCATACATGGACGTCACGCTTAAAAATGCAATATGATGAGAAACATTTCATTCGCAAAAAAACAACAAAAAAGGCCAGGCGCGGTGGCTCACACCTGTAATCCTAGCACTCTGGGAGGCCAAGGCGGGCGGATCGTTTGCGCTCAGGAGTTTGACACCAGCCTGAGCAAGAGCAAGACCCCGTCTCTACTAAAAATAGAAATAAATTAGCTGGACAACTAAATATATATATATATATATATACACACACACATATATAAATTAGCTGGGCATAGTGGCACATGCCTGTAGTCTCAGCTACTTGGGAGGCTGAGGCAGAAGGATTGCTTGTGCCCAGGAGTTTGAGGTTGCTGTGAGCTAGGCTAACACCATGGCACTGTAGTGCAGGCAACAGAGTGAGACTCTGTCTCAAAAAAAAAAAATTCTTTTCTTTCTGTTACTGGTAGTTCTGAATGTTCTGTATTTTTTTCCATGAGGTCAAAAGCTACCTAAGTATTAGTAAATTACTGCAAGTGGAAAAATAAGAAACAGAAATCAAGTATTGGCAGTTTTTACATTTTCACTTGTGTGTTAATTCTTAATATAAATGTGGGTAGATTAAGCATTAATGCAAATCCAAATGTTACCGCGAATAAGTTTCAGCAGTTCAACTTTATAATAATCATAAATAAACCTGTTACATTTTTCTGGACATAGGTAGACATGGTGGCATGCACCTCTGTAGTCCTAGCTTCTCGGGAGACAAACTCTGAATTAAGCAATAACGAAGACTAAAAAACAATACTGTTCATTCACATTAACAGGATATAAAAGGAATCAATAAGTAAGGTCTATAGATGGTGAGTACTGAGGGAGTATGTGCCATTTCTATAGCACACAGCAGATGGAAGAATTCATTTAAAAAATGTCAGCATTTCATTTTAGCAAGACTTTCTACTCCTCCCCACTGAGAGATTTTTCTCAAGGTAAAGCACAAGGACTAGCAATGACGAATTCTCAGACCTACTCACTAATCACGTAACAGGCAAACTACTCTACCTCATTGTACTTCATCTATAAAATGGAGATAACTCTTACCTGCCTTGCAAGATTACAAAAATTAAAAACAAATCACTGGCACAGTACTTGGTTCGCAGTAGGCACTTAATAAGTTGCCGTTAATATTACTATTACTGAGTTAAACAGGAAAGAACAACATTCATTAGTCAGGATTGACATAAGGATGCTCACCAGCACTGTCTCTATTCAATATTGAATGGGAAGGCTCAGACAAAAGCAGTAAGACATAAGAAAGAAATGAGGTACAAGAATTAGAAAGACAAAATTTTCCTAAATTTAGCCAATGTGACTGTCTAGAATCCAAGAAGATCTAAGTACCAAACATTTAGCATTTAAAGGAGTTCAGCTGAAATAAAGATCAATGTACTAAAATTAACAATGTACAATGTAAATAACTACATTCTAACAAGAACAGAAAAAGGGGACATACAACATAACAACCAAAACTACCTAGGGACAAATCTAACACAAAAGGATAAAAAGATCTTTAACGAAAAAGTTACAAAATATTATTGAAGGGTATAAGTAACCTGAACAAATGGAATTACAATAGACCATATTTCTGCCTGGAAATACTCAATATTGTGAAGAAGCTTTTTCTTCCCATGTTAATCTATAAATTCAATTCGAACCAAAATGTCAATGGCGTTTAAATAAGAAAAACAAAGGTAGAAAGATCTGTCCTGTTGGGCACAGCCTTCTTATATAGTAATTAAGAGGTGGAGATTGGACAGACCAATGGAAAAGAATAGAGATTCTAGAATAGACCTGTGCATCTCTGAAAACTTGATTATTGATTAGAGGAGGTAAAATTAATATTAAATAACAAATGGCTTGGGGCAACTGGTTATCCACATAGAAAAAAGCCAGAGCTTTATTCACACCACACACAAACATAAATTTCAGGTGGATTAAAAACCTATATATAAAAAGCAAATCCTTAAAATTTTTAGAAACAAACATACAAGAATCTTTATGGCCTCAGTATAAACAAGGATTTCTTGGGTAAGAATCAGAAAGCACATACCAAAAAAAAAAAAAAAAAAGAAAAAGAAAAAGAAAAGAAAAAAGATTGAAATGTTTGATGACTTCAGAATTGAAAACTTCTGTACAATTTTTCAAATTCATAAACATTTAAAAGATAAGCTATGTACTGGAAGTTTTTGAAACATACATATATGAAAAATAATTGGTACTCGGTATATTAAAAAATTATAAACTAAAAAGACAAGTAACTAATTAGAAAACTTGGCAAAGACTGAAAAGTAGAAACCCAAAAGGCCAGTAATAATTTTTAAAAACCCAGAAATTCAACTTCTTCTAGTAATTAGGAAAATACAAAATTTTTTTTTTTGAGACAGAGTCTTGCTCTGTTGCCCAGGCTAGAGTGCCGTGGCGTCAGCCTAGCTCACAGCAACCTCAAACTCCTGGGCTCAAGCGATCTTCCTTCCTCAGCCTCCCAAGTAGCTGGGACTACAGGCTTGTGCCACCAAGCCCAGTTAATTTTTTCTATTTTTAGTTGTCTGGCTAATTTATTTTTAGTAGAGAGGGGGTCTCACTCTTGCTCAGATTGGTCTCAAACTCCCAAGCTCAAGTGATCCTCCCTCCTCAGCCTCCCAGAGTGCTAGGATTACAGGCATGAGCCACCACGCCCAGACAAGAAAATACAAATTAAAACAAAGAAATACCATGTCACACCCAACGACTGTCAAAAACCTTTAAAAATTAATAAGTCTTATATTATTATATTATATATTATGTGTCAATCACAATTGTTCATTTTTATTGTTGAGTTGCATTGTACAGATAAAGCACAATTTGCCTATCCATTCATCTATTAAGGAATATCTGGGTTATTTCCAATTTTTTATTTTTATTTAAGAGACAGAGTCTTGCTATGTTGCCCAGGCTGGCCTGCAACTCTTGGAGTCCTGGACTCTAGGGATCCTCCTGCCTCAGCACCCCAAGTAGCTGAGACTACAAGGGCATGCCACGTGCCTGATTGTTCCCAGTGTTTAACTGTTACAAATAGAGCTATATAAACATTCACAAACAAATCTTATGTGAACATATGGATTCATTTCTCTTGAATAAATGCTTAGAGATGTGGAATAGATGTATTGTATGGTAGGAGTATGTTTAATTTTTTTAATAAGTCAAATTGTTTCAAAGAGGTTGTAACATTCTACATTGCTATCAGTAACATGAGAGTTCCAGTTGCTCCACATCCTTACCAACATTTACTATGGTCACACTTTTCAAGATTAGCCATTCTAATAGTTGCATCTCCTTGTGGTTTTAATTTGCATTTCTCTAATGACTAACATTGAACATGCTTTCATGTGCTCATTTGTTAACCCCGTATCTTCTCTGGCAAAGTGTCTGTTCACATCTCTTAACCATTTGTTAATCAGGTTGTCTTTCTTATTGAGGAATAAGAAGAGTTCTTAACCTATTCTACATATGAGTATTTTCTAACATATTTTCTACTAGTGTATAACTTGCCTTTTCATTTTCTCAAGTGTCTTTAGAAGTTTTTAATTTTGATGAAATCAATTTTATATATTTTTTCTTTTCTATATTTCTTTTCTTTGTGTGTTCCACTTATGTAATTTAGCCTTTGTATACATCTATGATCCATTCTGAGTTAACTTTTTGATGGTGTGAAGTAAATATGGAGGTTTGTTTGTTTTTAATGTAGTTATCCAATTGTTTAAGGACCACTTCTTAAAAAGTCATCTTTTTCCCAATCAAATGACTTGGCAAGTCTGTCAAAAATCAATTGACCATACATATGTCAATTTCTGGATTCTCTATTCCCTCCCATTGGTCTATGTTTATTTTTCATCACCAATACCATACACAGTCTTAATTACTGAACCTCTGTACTAAGTCTTAAGATCAGGTAATGTAAGTGTTCCAACTTTAATCTTCATTTTCTTTTTTTGGTTTTGGTTTTGTGTGTGTGTGTGTGAGACAGAGTCTCACTCTGTTGCCCCAAGTAGAGTGCAGTGGGTGACACCATAGCTCAGTACAACCTCAGTACAACTCCTAGGCTCAAGTGATCTTCCTGCCTCAGCTCCTAAGTAGCTGGGACTACAGGCATACACCACGACGCCTGGCTAATTTTTCTGTATTTAGTAGAGATGGAGTCTTGCTCTTGCTCAGGTCGTCTCAAACTCCTGAGCTCAAGCGATCCTCCCGCCTTGGCTTCCCAGAGTGCTAGGATTACAAGGCATGAGACACTGTGCCTGGCCCAACATTTTTTCCCTAGCTTACTTTATTGTAAAAATACAGTACATAATACAACATACAAAATATGTGTTAACTGTCTATGTTATCAGTAAGGTTTCCAGTCAACAGTAGACTATTGGCCGGGCACGGTGGCTCACGTCTATAATCCTAGCACTCTGGGAGGCCGAGGCAGGAGGATCACTCAAGGTCAGGAGTTCAAAACCTGCCTGAGCAAGAGCGAGACCCTGTCTCTACTATAAAGAAATTAATTGGCCAACTAAAAATATATATAGAAAAAGTTAGCTGGGCATGGTGGCGCATGCCTGTAGTTCCAGCTACTTGGGAGGCTGAGGCAGAAGGATCGCTTGAGCCCAGGAGCTTGAGGTTGCTGTGAGATACGCTGACGCCACAGCACTCTAGCCCCGGCAAGAGTGAGACTCTGTCTTTAAAACAAAAAAAGTAGACTATTAATAGTTAAGTTTTGAGGAGTCAAAAATTGTACATGGATGTTTGACTGCATGTAGAGTTGGCACTTCTAACCCCCACACTGTTCAAGGGTCAACTATATTTCTATTTCACCTCTCCCAACCTGTTAGGAAATTGCTGTCATCTATTTTACTTCTACATGTTATAAACCCCACAATAGTTTTATTTTTTCTTTAAATAGTCAATTATCTTTTAAAGTTAGTTTTCTCACATAAAAGAACTCTTCTACATTTTATCCACAGACTTCTGATTCTCTTCATTCTTTTATGTAGATGTACATCTCTATCTGGCACAGTTTTCTCCTGTATTTAACACTTTTTAAAATAGTTTATTCTTTTTTATTGGTGAATAGTATTCCATCGTGTGAATATACCACAATTTGAGCTAATTGGCATTGACGCTCATCTGAGTTATTAGGTTTGTTTTCATCTTATGGATATTAAAGATAAAGCTGTTATAAACATTGATATGCAAGTCTTTGTGCAGACATGTGCTTTTATTCCTCTTGGGTAAACACCTAGGATTTAAATGGCTGAATCTTATGGCAGGTTTATGTTTAACTTTTTAGTTAAGTGCCAAACTATTTTCCTTTTACATTCCTACAAGAAATATATTAGAATTCCAGCTACTACAAATACTGGTGCACACTTGATATATTAATAGTTGGTCATTTTAATTTTAGCCATCTGAAGAAATGTGTAATAGTATCTCACCATCATTTTAATTTGCATTATCCTGATGACTAATGATGTTGAGCATTTTTGTGTTTATTGAGCATCTATATTTCTTCTTTGATAAAGTGTTTAAATATTTTGCCCATTTTTAAATTGGGTTTTTTGTTTTCTTATTATTGAGTTTTGAGAGTTCTTTATACATTCTTTGTATTTCTAGATGTAAGTATTTTATCAGATATATAATTAGAATTAGAATTTATCAGATATATAATTAGAATTATTTCTCCCCTTTTGGGTGCTTGTCTTTCCTTTCGCTTAAGGATGTCTTCCAAAGACCAGAAGCTTTTAATTTTGATGAAGTTAAATTTATCAGGGTTTTTTTGGTTTGTTTTTGTTTTTTTGCTTTTACAAATCAAGCTTTTAGTATCCTATTTAAGAAATCTTTGCTGAATCCGATGTCAAAGACTTTTTCCTATGTTTTCTTCCAAAAGGACTATAGTTTTAGGTTTTAGTTTTTACATTTTCAGGGAATTTCTATATGTGATATAAGGTATGGTTTGGGGTGCTTTTTTTTCCCTTTTTTTGCATACGGACTTCCAGTTGGTCCAGCAACCATTTGTTGGAAAGATTATCTTTTCTACACTGATTTGCCTTTGCATCTTTGTGAAAAATCAGTTGTCCATATACGTGTGAGTCTATTTCCAGACTGTAGACTATATTCTGTTACACTGATGTTTTTGTCTCTCTTCTCTATTTTTTTTCTTCTCTTTTATATTTAATTGGCTTCTGCTTGGATTTTTATTATTTCCTTTCTTCTGTTTACTTTAACTTGCTCTTCTTTTTCTGGTTTCTTAGGTTAAACTTGAAATTTAAATTTGTCATTTACTTGAAAATTTTTATTTGATTTCCAAATATTTGAGAATTTTCCAGAGATTTTTCTGTATTGACTTCTAGTTTAATTCCATTGTCATCAGAGTACATACTTTGTATGACTTGAATCCTTTTAAACGTCTTAAGACTTGTTTTATGACACAGATTATGGTCTATCATGGTAAGTGTTCTATGTACATTTGAAAACAATGTGTATTTTGCTGTTGTTGGGTAGAGTGTTCTATAAACACCAATTATGTCAAGCTGGTTCATAGTGTTATGCAAGTCTCCCCTATCCTTACTGTCTACTTGTCTTTAACAATTTTTCTGGTAGTGATCTGATGGTGATGAATTCTATCAGCTTTTGTATGTTTTTAAAAGGTTTTATTTCATCTATATTTTTTATTGTGATATAATTCATATATCATATAATTCACCTATTTAAAGTGCATAATTCAATGGCTTTTAGTATATTCAGACTTGTGCTTCAATAACCAAAATCAATTTTAGAACATTTCATCACCCCCAAAGAAACCCAATACTCATTAGAAATAACTCCCATTAAGGGTAGGAGAAAGAGGGTATAGGAAGAGATTTGTTAAAGGATATAAAATTATAACTAGATAGGAGGAATAAGTTCTAGTGTTCTATACTAGCATGACTATACTTAACAAAAATATAGTTTCAAATAGCTAGAAGGATATTGAACACAAAGAAATGATCGATGTTTGAGATGATGGATATATTAATTACCCATATCTGATCATTATACATTAAATGTATCAAAACATCACTATGGGCCAGTGCAGTGGCTCATGCCTATAATCCTAACACTTTGGGAGGCTGAGGCAGGAGGACTGCTTGAGGCAAGAAGTTTGAGATCAGCCTGAACAAGAACAAGACCCCGTCTCTACAAAAAATAGAAAAATTAGCCAGGTGTAGTGGCACATGCCTAAAGTCCCAGCTATTTGGGAGGCTAAGGCAGGAGGACTGCTCAAGGCAAGAAGTTCGAGATCAGCCTGAACAAGAGCGAGATCTCATCTCTACAAAAAACAGAAAAATTATCTGGGTGTAGTGGCACATGCCTAAAGTCCCACCTATTTGGGAGGCTGAGACAAGAGGATAGCTTGAGCCCAAAAGTTTGAGATTGCAGTGAGCTATAATGACATCACTGTACTCTAGCCCAGACTCTGCCTGAAAAAAAATTACTCTGTACCAAACAAATATGTATAATTGTTATGTCACTTTTTTTTAAAGGTTAAAAAAATTAAAAAATTAAAAAAAAGAAATAACTTCCCATTTTCTCCTGATTCCCAGCCCTAAGCAACCATTAATGTACTTTCTGACTCTAGAGATTTGCCTGTTCTAGACAGTTTTCTGTTCAATTTTGAAAGGTATTTTCACTCACATCGAATTTTAGGTTGACAGGCTTTTTCATTTAGCACTTTAATATTATCACTCTAATATATTTTGGCTTGCAATGATTCTGATGAAAAATTTGCTGTAATTCTTACCTTGTATATTAGTTTGCTAGGGCTGCCATAAGAAAATAGCACAGACTGAGTGGCTTAAACAGAAAATTTATTTTCTCACAGTTTTGGGGGCTGAAAATCCAAGATCAAGTTGTCAACAGATTTGGTCTCTCCTGAGGCCTCTCTCCTTGACTTCCAGATGGTCATCTTCTTGCTGTATCCTCACATAATCTCTCTTCTGCATGCATGCCCACACCCTTGGCATCCCTCTGTATGTCTAAATTTCTTTTTCTTACCACCAGTCAGACTGGATTACAGTCTACCTGAGCAAACTCATTTTTAACTCAGTCATCTCTTTAAAGGCCCTATCTCCAAATACAGTCACATTTTGAGGTATTGGGGGTTAGGGCTTCTACATATGAATTTAGGGGGTAGGGAGGACACAATGCAGCCTGCAACACCTTGGTTCCTCTGTATATGTTTTCGCTGTCTTTTTTAAAGCCGTTGTCACTAGTTTTTAAGCAATTTGATTAAAACATGCCTTGGTATAACTTTATGATTTTTCTGTTTTGTGTTCCCATAGTTCCAAATAGCTCAAAAAACTCAAAACGGAAAAATATGTGGTTTTTTTTCATCTGTAGGTTTATGGTTTTCATTAAATTTACAAAAATGTCAGCCATTATTTCTTCAAATATCCCCCCCACCAAGATTCCAATTATACATATTCTTAGACTGCTTGGTGTGTACCACTGCTCACTGATGCTCTGTTCTTTTTTTTTTTTTTTTTTGGTCTTTTTTTCTATTTCATTTTGGATAAGTTTCTTTTGCTATGTCTTCAAATTCACTAATCTTTTCTTCTGTAGTGCCTATCTGCTGTTAATTCTGGTCACTTTATTTTTCATCTCAGACATTGTAGTTTTCATTTTCAAAAGTTTGATTTTGGTCCATTTTTATATCTTCCATGTCACTATTTAACATGTGCAATCTTTCCTATAGTTCTTTAACATATAAACTAGTTGTAACTGGCCGGGCGTGGTGGCTCACACCTGTAATCCTACCACTCTGAGAGGCTGAAGCGGGAGGATCGCTCAAGGTCAGGAGTTCGAAACCAGCCTGAGCAAGAACGAGCCCCCGTCTCTACTAAAAACAGAAAGAAATTAACTGGACAACTAAAAATATATAGAAAAAATTAGCTGGACATGGTGACACATGCTTGCAGTCCCAGCTACTCGGGAGGCTGAGGCAGGAGGATCCCTTGAGCCCAGGAGTTTGAGGTTGCTGTGAGCTAGACTGACGCCATGGCACTCTAGCCCGGGCAACAGAGTGAGATTCTGTCTCAAAAAAAAAAAACAAAACTAGGCCGGGCGTGGTGGCTCACGCCTGTAATCCTAGCACTCTAGGAGGCTGAGGCAGGCGGATTGCTCTCAAGGTCAGGAGTTCAAAACCAGCCTGAGCAAGAGCGAGACCGCGTCTCTACTTAAAATAGAAAGAAATTAATTGGCCAACTAAAAATATATACAAAAAAAAAAAATTAGCCGGGCAAAGTGGTGCATACCTGCAGTCCCAGCTACTCTCGGGAGGCTGAGGCAGTTGGATCGCTTGAGCCCAGGAGTTTGAGGTTGCTGTGAGCTAGCTGACGCCACGGCACTCACTCTAGCCTGGGCAGCAGAGTGAGACTCTGTCTCAAAAAAAAAAAAAAAAAAAAAAAACTAGTTGTAACTGTTACAATGCCCTTGTTTATTATTTCTATCATCTGGATCATTTATGGGTCTATTTCTTTTGATTTGCTTTTCTCCTCATTATGGACTATATTCTCTGCTTCTCTGTATGCCTGATAATTTGTGATTGGATGCCAAATGTAAGTTTTACACTGTTGGCTGCTGGAGTTTTAAAATATTCCTTTAACTAATTTGGGGCTTTGTTTTGGGACTCAGTGACTTAGAAACAATTTGATCCTTCTGAGGCCTGCTTGTATGTTTTGTTAGGCTAGTTCAAACTAGCCTTTAGACTGGGGCTAATTTGATATCACAACAGAGGCAGTACCCTTCTAAGGACTCTACTCAATGTCTCAGATGTTAGAAGGTATTTATACTCTGGATAGTGGAAACATAAAATACTCATGGTCCTGTATTCCATGTACTGTTCTAACTAATCCTTTCCAGTAGTCTTTCTTTGGCCTTGGGTCCATGAACTAATTAGTACTCAGCTAAAGAGTCTAAAACTGCAAAGTCCAATAGAACTTTCTGTGATGATGAAACTGTGGCTACTGAGCATGTGAATTGTGGTTAGTGCAACTAAGGAACTCAATTTTTATTTAAATATCCACATGTGGCTAGAGGCTAGATAACAGGTTTAAGGAAACCCTCTGCAGATTTCTGGAGCTTTCCCCTTCTTGCAAAGCTCTCTCCTCTTAAATACTCTGCCCCGCAAATTCTAGCTGTCTTGGCTTCCCCAAACCCATTACCTCTGTCTCCTCAATTCAGGGAGATTGCTAGCTCTGTCTGGGTATGCCTCAATACCTAGTTTCAACCTCGAAACTTTCTTCAGGCTGCAAGGTGGAATAATCACAGGCTCAACTTGTTTATTTCCCTTCTCACGGATCACTGTTCTGTGCTACTCTTTGTCCAATATCTGAAAATAGTTTTTTTCATATACTTTTTCCAGTTATTCATTCATTTAAGACAGGGACATAAATAAATTTCCTGTTACTCAGCCATTACCAGAACTTTAAGTTCCCTTCCACTGAAGTTTTTGTTTGTTGAGACAGGGCCTTGCTCTGTTTCCGGGCTAAATGTTGTGTGTCATTATAGCTCACTGCAACCTCAAACTCCTGGATTCAAGCTATCCCACTGCCTCAGCCTCCCAGGCTGGAGAGCAATGGCATGATCATAGCTCATGGCAGCCTTGAACTCCTAGGTTCAAGCAGTCCTCCTACCTGACTCCTAAGTAGCTGGGACTCTAGATGTCTACTACCATACTAGGCTAATTTTAAAATTTTTTGTAGAGAGTGGGTCTCACTGTGCTGCCCACGCTGGTCTCCAACTCCTGGCCTCAAGTGATTCTCCTGCCTCAGCTTCCCAACGTGCTGAGATTACAGGCATGAGACACTGTATCCAGTCCCATTGTGTTAACTGTCAATTATTAAATTTTTTTATTTCTAAAATTATCTAATTGCTTATTTTACAAACCAACCTATCTTGCTTTATCCTGTTTCTTTTTTTTTTTTTTTTCCCACTCTTTTGCCGGGGCTAGAGTGTCGTGGCATCAGCCTAGCTCACAGCAACCTCACACTCCTAGGCTCAAGCAATCCTTCTGCCTCAGCCTCCCAAGTAGCTGGGAGTACAGGCATGCGCCACCATTCCCAGCTAATTTTTATATATATATATATTTTTTTTTTTAGTTGGCCAATTAATTTCTATTTTTTTAGTAGAGACGGGGTCTCGCTCTTGCTCAGGCTGGTTTCGAACTCCTGACCTTGAGCAATCCACCCGCCTCAGCCTCCCAGAGTGCTAGGACTATAGGCGTGATATCCTGTTTCTTATTTATGTTTTTTTTCACTTTTCTATTTCATTAAATACACTTATTTTATTTTCTATATCTATATCTTATTTCAACATCTGGTTTCTGTGGGTCTAGTTGAGTTGTTTCTGCTGATGCTTGTTCAAAGCAACCTGTTTGTGATTTTTTTTTATTATTATAAGCTCATATATGTGGCAATCCATCTTTAAGAATTCTTTGAAGCAAAGAATGAGGTATGTTCTACCAGGAATGATCTGAGTTTGTATCTCTCAAGTGCCTACTCTTTTAAAAAAATTCAATTTCTATATATTTAACTTTTTGAGCAGAAAATAAGTTTGCATGGTTCAAAAGAATTGAAACTAGTTCCCTTCCCCTTCCTTTTAGTTGGGCCTGGGACGTCAACTAGCACAATGTGCAGTAAAGAATTTAATGTTGCCCATAGAGCGGTCTAGCCTTTGGCTTTTAGGAAGTAATCTTAAACCCTTGGAATGTCCTCTTGATATAAGTCTGTTTATTGGGGGCCTTGAGTCATGCCAGATAGTCTAACAATGTGATTTACGGTGGAGACTTTGGGTCACACAGTATCAGCTTGACCTCAGGAACGGCTGGAGACTAAGGTCAGTCAAACATATTTATGCGATGGAACCCCAATAAAAATTGAGGACACAAGGCTCAGGTAAACTTGCTAGGCTGGCAAACTCTGCAGTTGGTTCCAGAAATGAGGATGGACTTGGGAACTGTTTCCTGTTTCCTAACTTTGCACACAGTCAGGAGAGCCAGGTCTGAGGATTTACCTGACACAGGTAAGGTGGAGCTAAGAAGCAACACAAGTGGTCAGGAGACTGATTTACAATCTCCTAATTCTAATACAGAAGGATTAGGCAAGTAAGTAATCTCAAGTAGTTTTCCTCCTAACCTTTACTCAGAAACTTTCTTGTTGCCTACCCTTATTCTCCCATCCCCCACTCCCTACCCCTATACCTCAGCACCTTAACACCATCTCAAAAGTGTCAGGAAAATGAAACATAGCTCTACATCTTAAAAGATTAGGGGCCCTAGTTCTGTATTAAGATCTCTAAGGTAAACCAAACTCTTGTCCACAGTGTCATAGGGATTTTGAAAATGTTAACAGCCCTGTAGATGATATATGAGTCTAGTTCTGAAAGTCACCTAAAAAACTTTCATAGTAAACTGATGTAAACTCTAAAAGAATGTAAAACTATATTATCAGGCCATCAGGGATAGACTTTAGCTCAAGTAAGCAACCCTTCTTGCATGCCAGTAATAAATATGTACTAACTTTGTTATGTAGAGAAAATCTGGATGGCTATTTTAGAAATCTAGCATGTCTTTTTTTGTACATTCAATTTGTAGTCTGTGTCATTTTAGACTCCAAAATATAATTTCAAATAAGACTGTAAAGCCTTAGAATTCTTAAGGCACAAAATAGAAAATCCCCAACCTAGGACCTCTCTTTTCCTACACTGGTACACTGTTATCCAGTGAGTCTGCCCCATGTTAAGGAAGATGAGAGCAGTAGGAAGAGTTCACAGGATTCCACAGAAAAAAAGATTCTTGCTCTTGTCCTTAAAATTGAAATCTGGAGTGTATATATATATATATATATATATATATATGAAATTTAAAAGCAATAGAAATTCAAAATAAGAGAAAAACAAGTCTATTCATTTCTTTTCTTTTTTTTTTTTTTCAGACAGAGTCTCACTGTGTTGCCTGGGCTAGAGTGCCGTGGCGTCAGCCTGACTCACAGCAACCTCAAACTCCTGGGCTCAAGCGATCCTTCTGCCTCAGCCTCCCGAGTAGCTGGGACTACAGGCATGTGCCACCATGCCTGGCTAATTTTTTCTATATATATTTAGTTGGCCAATTAATTTCTTTCTATTATTAGTAGAGACGAGGTCTCGCTCTTGCTCAGGCTGGTTTCGAACTCCTGACTTGAGCGATCCGCCCGCCTCGGCCTCCCAGAGTGCTAGGATTACAGGCGTGAGCCACCGCGCCCGGCCGGCTTCATAGATTTGATTAAGTTTAATTTGTAGATTTGTGCACATTGTTTCACGGTTGTATAAAACCTTTGAGCAGGCCAGCACAGTGGCTCATACCTGTAATCTCAGCACTTTTGGAGGCCAAGGCAGAAGGATCGCTTGAGGCTAGGAGTTTGAGACCAGTCTGGGCAACATAGCAAGACCTCATCTCTATAAAAAACTTCAAAATTAGCTGGGCATGGTGGCACATGCCTGTAGTCCTAGCCACTCGGGAGGCTGAGGTAGGAGGATTGTTTGAACCCAAGAATTGGAGGCTGCAGTGGGCCATGATTATGACACTACACTCCAACCTGGACAACAAAGCCAGGCTGAATCTCTTAAAAAACAAAAATAGAAACAAAAACAAAAAATCCATGAGCATATGGGGGTCTAAGAGAATTAATCTTTTAAAGACAAATCATTACTCAAGTTCTCAAGTACTCTGTACTATGTTAGGGCATCGACTCTCGTCTCCCTCCCGTTTGTAATTGGGATAACTAGTGTGTGCGCGTGTGTAGGGGTGTGTGGGTGTGCATGTGAATTTCTATCAGCTACCAATACAGACAACCAAATTAAATGTCACAGGACCCAGGACCTTTTGTGCCTAATTCAAAACCAAGGACTATTATACACAGGGAGATGACTTATAGGTAACCAGATAACCACCTTCATATATTGAGTTTGTGTCTGAACCCAAAATTTCCATGTGTTTTTCATTTCTTTTCATTCTTGGTCTCTCTTGAATAATTTCCTGGGGAAAATACCTATTCTAAAATGTGCCTAAATTTCTAGTAGTCCCAGTGATTGGGAGAGAACTCATGTTCATTCACTCTGCTTTGTCACTTGGGGACAAAGCTGGGATTTGAATGCAGGATAGCTGAACTCCGGAGCCTGTGTCTTTTGATCTCCTTGCTTCATATGCTTAAAGATTCTTCATTGTAATGTGATGACATAACGACAGTCCCCAAAATGGCTATTACATCACTGGAGCAACCGTGTCATTGAGCTCTAAGATGTGACAAATGAAGTTCTAGTTTTGTGATGTTCTACTGGGCAGTTTTTCAGTTTCCTTTCCTCTATTCCCACATCCTTTTGATAAATCCTTGTTTCCAGCAGTCACCTGACCATGTCTCTAATCCTTGAAACCGGAGAAAGCTGTGTCAGTTATCTAACGCTCATAACAGACCACCCCAAAACTTAGTGGTTGAAACAATGATTTATTTTCATGATTCCATGAATTGGCTAGACAGTTATTCTGCTCAATGCAGTGTTGGCTGGGATCATTCATGCATCTGCATTCTGCTGGTGCTGGGCTGGGGTGCCTTGGTTCTCCAAGGCCTCCATGCGGCCTTTCTCTCTGGCAGAATAGTCTAGACTTCCTTAGAGCACGGCAGCTGGATTCAAAAACAGAACATTACGAAAAGACAAACTCCGACATGCAATATATAAGTTATATACCTTCTGCTTACATCACACTTCTTAGTGGCCACAACAATTTACACGGCCAAACCCACAGTCCACATGAGAGGGACTACATAAGGGTGTGAATGCAGGGAGGTGTGATTCATTGGGAACCATCAATGTATCAGTCTGCCGTAAAGCCTGAAAAGAAAATCTAGCTATGTATCAATTTTCAATTTTTTCCACATATTTTCAATTTGTGTCTAGTATGTGATTAACATTTTATTAGGTATGAAGACTAGGAGAATGCTATTAATAAAGAAGGAAAGATAAGCATATGCAAATCTATACTGTGATCTTGACTGTTACAGAGATGAGAATTTGGAATGGGCTCAAGAGCAGCTCCATTTGCTCTTTTGCTTCCAACTTGCAAAACAAATTTCAGTTCATGGCAAGAGACACATGAAATGAGCCTGAGGATGGACAGGGAAATGGTGCAAACATGAAAAATTCATGTGTTAAAAAACATTAATGTCAACATGGATCAACAATTCCACACAGACTGGGCAGGTCTTTATAGAAATTAATGCAAAGCCTTTTATAAATCTAATTTTTAAAAGTGAAGCCACAGCTCTTTAAGCCTAATTTTTGTGCATTAAAAATATTCTTCAACATACTTGCTATATCAGTCCCCTATTCAAGGGCCTTGGTCCTCAGTTGTGAAGCTCAGAAGTTTCATATTTAACACCAAGAGAAGTAAGGCACAATCATGGTGAGAGGATAAATATCAAGGTGGGTTTCACAGGGTCAGATTTAAGCTAGAATTTGGAGAAATATGTAAAATTTGGCATGGTATATATATATATATATAACCACAAGTGTAGAAAAGAATATGATTATAACTTCTCTTGAGCTTTCCTGAGGGAATAGACTAAAGCCATGTGTAAATAGGTGATTTGATTGGGGTCATTTTGATTGCTTGGCAATACAATTCCTTTCTTTTTATATTTAATCAGAATGTTTGAACACCTATTTATTAACTGACCCCGTGGTTAAGACAACCACAGCGACTGGGCTACAGTGTAAATACTAGTTATTTCAGTTCTCTTGATTGGATCAGATGGTCCTTTTACCCATATAATCAATGCATTACGTGACCTATAAATGGTTGCTCCAAATTTCTAAAGGTGATATTACTCTATTCAATAGTGCTCTCCCCACACAGAAGTAAGTACAGGTAAGGTGATAACCTCTTTTAATGACATTAACACTGATGATAACTTAAGAGGCACAGGTCTACTGCAATACGTAGATGACTTTCAGTGCTCCTTATGAATTAAAAAATTGAATCATTTTTCGTGTCATCCACGTGGTGGTTCTAAATAGACATGAGACTGGGGGAGTGGTTTTTTTTAAAAATGAAACCATAATCCTAGAATTTTCTGCCACCTGACTCTCATCATAAATCCACCTAAACTAGGATTTAAATGATGCTTGCATTAACCAGAGTCAAAACTGGTGATCAAATGTGTTTCTACCCCAGACACACATATGAAGAAATGTTGAGCCTTCCTTTCCATCCGGACCTAAATATTTCCTGGAAGTTTTAAACTCAGTGCTCAGAGTCTACCCCTCCCCCAATATTTGTGTAGCAATTTTATAAGGACCAATAATTTATGCAAATATGAGGCAGAAACGTCCAGCTCCTCTGGGAGCTTTCCCCCGCGTTGGTGCTAGTTGTGTGTGTGTGTGTGTCTGTGTGCGCGTACAGCGCGCGCGCAAAACCCAGTGTTTTCTTAAAGGAGCTGAATTGACGCCAAGAGGTCATCTCCCCTGACGAGCTCGCTGTATTATGATTATTCCTCCCCTGGTGCGGTGGAGGCTACGCTGCACGCCCTTCCGCAGTTGGACATCACTTATATTGAGGTTTTCAAAGTAAACGAAGAACTTAGCACTTTCGCCGAGTCCAAAATCCGCCAGCGAACTTGGGTGCTGGAGAGTTCGGCGGGAAGGAAAGGTGACTGAGAGGTGCACTACATTTTTCTGGCACTTTCCACAGAGGACACGCTAATAAATGGGAGGGGGTGGGAGGAGGGAAAGAGAGAGAGAAACACCCTCCTGTTCCTTCTGAAACTGCACCTCAGCCTGAGATTTGGGTGTTATTTTACCTGTATTTACAATAAACCACCACCGCACTCCCTGCACCAACCACCCAAGTGCCTCGACTTCCATTAAGAGCAGCTACTAAGACTAAAGAAAGAGGGAAAGACTGGGGGGGGGCAAATAAATAAATAAAAGAGAGCGCGAGGGGGGAAGGGGAGCGAAGGGAGAGAGGGAGCGCCTGGGACTCGAGACGGCGGCAGGTTCAATTAGCTAAACAAAGAAATCATGGCGGATTGTTTACATTTGGCAGCGCCCGGGCTGCGCCGACCGCCGGCCCCGAGCCGCCGCGGGCCCCGAGGAGTCGGCCGAGCTGCCCCCGCGCCCTGGCCGGGTAAGTGACGCCGGCCGCGGGCCCGGGGCGCGGCCGCCGCGCGCGCCGCCCCCGCCGCCGCCGCCCCCCCGCCCCTGCCGGCCCGCCGCTCCCGCCCCCCGCCCAGGCGCCCCAGCCCCCGCCTCCTGCCCCCGGCGCAGCTGGGCTCCGTTTGGATTTCGGTGACGCCGTGGCTCCGTTGCTTTGCTACTGCTGCCACTGCAGCCAGGGGGAAGGGGTGGGGAGAGTTGGGGTGGGGGCGGCAGAGCGGCTTGGAGAGCAGGAGCCCCCTCCTCTTGCTTGTCGCCTGCCTCCTGGGGTCGGGCCCTCGCTCGCAGGGCCTGCCCAGCAGACGGCCCCAGTGCGCGCTTGCCTTGTGCCACCACCGCCTCCTGGGCTCGGGCGGAGCGCGCCGCAGCCCGGGAGGTGGGGCCGGGCAGTGACCCCGCGGGAAGTGCCCGTGTGGAGGGCGGGGGTGGTTACGGAGAGACGTAGCCCCCCGAAGGGCCGCCGCCTTCCATCCTCGGGGTCAGGCAGCCTCCTTCTCTCTCCTGCCCTCCATCCCCACGACCCTTTTCTCTCTCTTTCCCTCACTTTCTCGCCTCCCCCCATTGCTTCTCTCAGACCGGCCTTAAGGTTGAGAAGCCGCTCAAGAAGTCACCTTCCTGAGGCTGACTTTGCCAAAGCCACCCACATCTGTGAAAGCTTTTCCAAAGACTGACTCTTTCCTCATCTTTGTGGCCCAGGGGTTCATTTGCCATAGGGTGGAACTCTTTTTCCGACAGAGGCTTTTTAGACAAGTGTCTTTGTGCTAAGGTTGGCACAGCAGTACTGGGAGGTTGGCTAGTGACAGGGGAGGGAAACAAAGGCAACAAATAAGGGGAAAAAGAGAGGGCAATGTCACCAACAACAGAGGGGACTCTCTGTGTTCCCAGAAAAGATGGTTTCCTTTGCGGAATCCTTCAAGCGTCATTGGCATGCAATTGACTTATTTTCTTTGTAGAAAGAAAAACAAATCCATGGGTCCTTCAAGTTAACCTCAATTAAAACTTCTTATTTTTTAAATTTTTTAGTGTGTAGTGCATTCGGTAGTTTGCTTTTTCTCTTTTTCTTGCTTCCCCTTTCCAGAGTCTTAATTAATGTCTTATCTGTCTGTGTCCTATTTTGAGGAAAATGACAGCCAAGGACTGACGTGGGCAGAGCAGGACTGGAGTTGGGATCTAAGCAGCCTTGGCTAGGGACCAGGGCAACTGAAGGAGACCCAGTTGCATCTCTTGCATCCATCTTTTTGAGTCTCTTGACATCACACTGTTGACAGGTTGCTTGCTAATTAATGGACAGTGTAAATCTTAGTACCGTGAATTGCATTACCACCTGAGAAAGAAAATGCTGATATTATTAATAAAAACAATCTCTTGCATTATCATAGCAATCATTATTATTATGTCTTTTCTTACAAATAGGATTCAAGCGAATAAATTCTTGATTCATAATTTTTATTATACCCTGTGGAATAAGATGTGCTCCTACTTTTTCCCCTTGAAAGTGGCAAACAATTGATTCTAATTTATTACATTACACTAAATTGTGTTTGTTTTTTGCTTGTTAATCACCAAAGCAACTTTCTGTCCAACTCACTACATATTTGATAAAGCAAAACTTCACAATTATTTGGCAGGTGTAGTCCCTCACCTTACCATCCCACTACTGACTTCTTTTTGACCCATTGACATGTTAAAACCTAATGTTTATCTTCACAGAGCAGAGTAGGAATGGGAGTGAATGACAAGTCTTAGCTAACTCAAGAACCCAGGACTTTCTGGAGTCAGAAGCTTCCAGTGAAGGTTGTAGATGTTTATTGTCCCAGTTGTGTGGACATGAGAAACACAAACTTGGTGCTTTCAGAAAGAGCTTCTACCCAGACACTCACCAGTTAGCTTCAGATTCCATTACTCAGTCACCCCAAGCACATTCTCATAAATGGATTTTATGTTGACCCCTTGCCCATATCAGTTCAGAGATCATAGTCATGGAAGGAAGTGAATTGGCTTCCAAAGTGACTTTAACAGAAGCAGAAAGATCAGCCTATAGGTTATAGACCTTGCTGACCCATTAAGGGTCGGTAAATTAGTAGTCTGCAATTGAGTTGACACTTCCGATCCCAACTTAATGGGTTAATTAACTCATGGCTGTCATCTTCATTATGGGATATTAGCACATTGTTAAACCTGATCTTAGAGTAAAAAAATTGTTTTTATGTTTACTTTTTTGGTTCCCAAGCTTAATTAATACTCATCATGGCCTTAATAATTTTTTAACTGAAGAGGTTAGTTAAATAAACCCTTTTATAGAGAAAAGAAAATTCAATACTATATATGAATTTGGGATGCAGAATATCTGGTTGAGGAATTTTGCAACACACACAAAAATATCCAATTAGAAACACCATCTTTAAATGGAAAAATACATATACACATATTAAGTAAGGATTTAAAATCCACATCTTTCTCATTGGTGGTTAATACCCTGACCCTCTTACTCTCGTATGTACATTTGAATGATTAGTCAAATTTAATGTATGATATTTAGACCTACAATGACGATTTGTGTAACTTGCTGAGTAAGATTAAGTCAATGCCTAAGCCTAGACTTTGTCTAATAGGAAGTGTGAATCGTAGGCCCCAGTGAGGGACACATTTGTTATCAACATGTGTTAGAAATCAACCTCTAGACTGCATTATTAAATCCATGGAGTATTTCCCCTTTCTTGACTTTCCTGAAGTTTCTAGAGCATTCAAAGGTTAGCTGCAATCCTGGTGGTTTGGATACCATCAGTGCTTACTCTTTAGTCTCACCATTTGATAATCAGTATGTCAATAATGGTGGGAAATTAGTTAAGAATCTTGCAAAATTTATACTCCCAGTCATGTGATAGATTAAGAATTTTATAGATCGTTTGCTTCAGAAGTAACTTCATTCCAAACTCACTTCATTCTTGTGTATTTCTTGTAGAGGTTTTTGAATTGATTAATTGGCAAATGTTTATTAAAGCTAAAGCAAAACTAGAAGTATAATGAAACCAAAGAATTATTCTACAGAAAACTATAAGGAGAATTAGGATATTTTTATATCACTAAAATCAAGACAAAGAAGGGTGTCAAGGAAGCCTGATAGTATCAAAAGCAAAGGAATGGTCTTTGGAATCATGAGAGGACACTGAATTTATCAAAGGGGAGATCATTGATAACCTGAGGGTGGGTAAGATGACGGGCCGGATTGTGGGAGGGTAAAGAGGACAGAGATAGTTGAGAAAGTTAAAAAGATAATATTAAATAAGAATATTTCAGGATGATTAAATAAGAATATCTCAAAATGATGTTCTTGAAAGGTGCTATGGTTGGCAAATCCTCAATTCACAAGATTAGTCTCAGAGAAAACAGTATCTTCGTAGAAATGGAATAAAAACAGCATTAAATACATTGAAAACCTATAGCAAATAAAAGCTGTAGAAGGCGCCCGCCTTTGACACTAGCCACACTTGTCAGCATTAAAAGCCTGTACCAACAGGTAATCCTTTTGAATCATCTACTTTAGTTGTTCAGGGGACACATGGCTACAGAATTGTGATCTGCTGAGTAGAAGTCTCCAAGCTCTAAGGTACACAGATTATTTTTGGTTTTAAAGGGTTTGGACCATTCTTACTTGAAATTTAATGTCTTTTGCACTTGCTTTCTCCCTTATTTCATTTTCTTAAGCCCTGCTAAAATGCTTTGGTAACCATATAGCCTTTATACAAATTATCTTGGTATTTAGGGGAGTTTTTTTTCATTTGTGGGGATGGTGGTGCATCTGGTGTCATATCTGCAGAGTTAGAGGATGTGCTGTGAACAGACCCCTCTCTGAAACACCTGACTACACAGCCCACCAGAGAGCAGCAATGTTTGTTGTCTGGTCCTGCCCCTTCAGGGGTTGAACTGAAGCTATAATACATAAAAAGATTGGAGGTTTAGACTTGTGATGTGTAAATATAAAGTGAGTTATTTAAAATTTATCTGGCAAGAGCTTATTTTATTATGTATAGGTATATTGTGAGAGAGGGAGAAGTAAAAGCAAAACATTTGACCTTATTAGATGGCAATCTGTAGATAGATTTTTTAAATTAAGAATTTGGTTTCATTAAGGTGGCTTTATGGTATGGTGTGTGCTTGGAGCAGGAATGGGGGACCAGCAAGGGCTGCCATGAGTCACAGGCTGAGAATAACAAAGAGGAACAGCAACACTGATGTCCCCTTCCCCCCAAACACACACATCTTCCCTCCTGCCCACCTTGGGAAAAGCAGCAATATCAACAACCATGGCCACAGAGCAAGGCTCACCCAAATTGGTGGAATCTGTGTCAAGGGGAAACAGGGGGAGACGGTTTCAAAATAGCAGCAGCTCTTACCATCGCTGGGTTTCCAGATAGATGTATCAGAGAGCTTTGTGCCAGTTAGTGCCAGAGCTAGTGGAAGTAGAATCTTTTTGGGGTAGGAGGCTGGCAGAACTGTGCTGAGAGACTAAGGCCCCAGACCTGTCACAACTGACTACCAGAATACAAGCTAGGAACCAGGCAGAAGGTGACTCAGAATGATAAGTGGACTTCACATGAAGGAGGTTAGGTGGAGATGTGGGTATAGGGGCTTTGTTCTCACTCTAGAACCCTTTGTGTAGGGGCAGCAGACTCAACTGTCTTGTCAAATCCAGCTCCACCAGTGGGTTGGAGTTTTTGATATTCTCTTATGTCCCTGTTGTGCATGTTTTGTGGAGAGAGGTGAAAACTGAGTGAGGCTGCAAAGTTTGGATGGACAGGGTAGGAAAAGGCAGGGACTGTCAAAAATGGAGTAACCCAATGAGACTGTGGAATTAACTGTAATATAATAAAACATTCATAATATAAATTTCCAGAAGTACAGAGTCTGAAAGTAACAGTTATATGCTCAGATAAAATCATGGGTCCAGGATTATATATTTCCAATAATGCAGTGAAAGTTAATTTTAACTTGCTCTGACTTATGTCAAAATTCCTATATCAAGCCCTTGTGTGTGTTGTCACAACTCAATGAAGTTTTAAAATTCAAGAATACACTCATACAACACATTTGACACAGAACCATCCTTTCCAAAGGAAAGCGTCTAAATATAGCCCAGGTGAAACTGAGCACTGGATAGAGACAGTGAATTTGACAATGTCATTGTATCATCGATGGCCACAGTTTCTACTCTACCAACACATTTCTTTAATTTTATCTTCTTGAGGGCATCCCTTAAAACTTTACTGAATTGATTAAATGACAATAACTTTGTAACTAACATAAAACAAAAAAACCCAACAAATATCAGACATCTTTACCATCTCATAATTAGTTGAAGATTAATATTACATACATCCAGGAGACTCTATGAATCTCTAAGAATATCACACAATCAAGAACACACATGGAACTCAACATATTAAACATTCAAGCCAACATCTGAAAAATCAATCTCACTTCTGTTTTATTTTACTTTTTATGACTACCTCAAATTTTCAGTAGTCTACAATTTAAGGGTTTAGTTTTTTTACTGCTATTATAAAAAATTATTACAAACGTGGTTAAGAACAATACAAACGTATTATCTTACAATTCTGTAGGTCAGAACTTTGATACATGTTTCATTTGGCTAAAATCAAGGTGCCATCTCAATTATGTCTGTATTCTCAACATCTTGCACAATGCCTGGGACTTGTTAACTAGCTATTTGTTGCATTTTAAATTCATTTTGCTATAAAATATGTTAGACATATACCTTTAAATATTTATTCTTTGAATAAATGAACTTGATTATACTTTCTACGTACTGTTCAGCATTTCATCCTTATGACCTTTTAGGAAACTCTAGAGGCAGAGTCCAAGACAGGGATCCTGGTGCCACAAGTTTATTTAAGAGTGACATGGAAAAGATGTTGATATGGGAGAGAAGGAAGGAGATACGGAATAAAAGAAAGACAAGAAAAGGAGTATTAGCAAGCAAGTTGCCACTGGGGTATTCTGAAACTTCGTGTAGGACTAAGAGTTATTCTAATGGAGAAGTGAGGAATCTGCAGCATTTATCCTCTGAATCCCTGTCCTTGGTTCATGTTGCTTCTAAGGGTATAATCTCTCTGGCATTTCTGGCTTGTCCTTCACATAAGCCAAGCATGTTCCCCCAGCCAGGCTGAAGACCGCAAGCAAAGATCACAGGTGTTCACAACAAGCAGCCTTCAGTGTGAAGAGGTGAGTGCCAGGACTTTATGTGTGGGGCACCAATGGATCTACTACCCCACCTCCCAGATTTAATTTTTCACCAAGTCCTGCTTTTTATTATTCCTCCCTCATTTCTTTGCACTTCCCTCTTCCTAGTACTAACACAACTGAGATCAGCCTCTCTGCACCAATCTACTTATCTGTTCTGTGCCACTCCAATTTGTGCCATATATGGCTTTACCATTTGTCTTTCTGAAAAACCTGGTTTTTATGTTATTACTTAAAACAGACAAGCAAGTGAGTGAAATTCTTCACCAATTTCCCATTAGCCATAGGAAAATTTAAAAAGAAAAGTCCTTCCGTTCTGGCCCCATAGTACCTTGTCTTTGTCAACTGTTGTGCTTACACAGTTCTGTGTATGTTAACCTTACTGTGACCCTGGAGAGCAAAAGCACTAACCCAATTTGCCTAACTGTGCTTTTGCTTTGTCCATAGTCCTTAACTCTTTGATCTAAGTCTGGATGGTATGGAACTTTTCACCTGTCACTCTTGAAACACTCTTGTCTCCTTCCTTGTCTTATCACTATTTTTGAGCCCATCTTATGCTTTCCTTTCTTCTTGCTCTTGATCATAGAGTTTCTGTTTCTGGACTAATGATCTAATCCCTGCCATCCTTGAAAGTTCAGGTGAAAATTTCCCTTCTTTATTTAGCCTTCCATTAGACCCATCCCAGCTGGAAGTGAGATATCTCTCTTCTCTGAATTCTTTAAAACTACTATTTTAGCTTTTATTATTTTTTTTGTATGTATTTAGCTATCTTTTCATAGAATGTAAGTCTAATCTCCTCTGACAGGTTCTAAGGTCGTTGAAGATAACAGAATATCATATACTTTTGCCTCTCAAATCCTAGAATGTACTGTTTAGCTATTTGTTGATATATTTGTGACACATGAATAATCTGTTTAGGAAAAGTATGCATAGTATATTTTGACCAAAGTGAAAACTAATACAGGAAAAAAAAATCAGTATTTTAGTGACATGTGTTACTGCTGTGCTACAAAGCAATTTATTACTTGAGTTGAATGATAAAATAATCTAATTTTTTTCTTATTTCAACCAAGCACATTTTTTTTAAAAAAGTTAAACCAACATGTTTAAAACTAAGATAACTAAGATATCTTGAAAGTATAGACTAGAAGTTTGGATGTTTCCCTCTATTCCTAACCTAGCCTAAAGAGATGTGGTGAGGATTACGAAGACCTTTTCCTTTTTGGAAACTGCTGAAGTATGCTTAAAAAGTGTTGAGGCTCTTTCATTAGAAATTTTTAAAGTTCCAAAACAAATTTAAAAACAACATAGGATATGACTTTACTTGAAAGGCAAAAATATGAAGTGGCTTCTTGGATCTGGTTTTTCTATTCTTCGTTGGTAAAAAAAAAAAAAATCCCTGTTTTTATTTTGATTTCGTGAGTCAAGGGGGAGGCCTGCAACTGGTTGGGAAGCATGCCTGATGATTTGTTATGGTATCAGTACAGCTTCTGTGCACAGTTATGTACATCAGGGCCTGTGCTTTGGGGTGCTTTTTTAGTGTGGGAAATAGTACTTCACAATGCCTTTAATCTGGCTCTTTGGACCAACAGGCATTGCAGTATTGCCAACAGAATTGAACAAAGTTATCTGGCAGGGGGAGCATGCTTTGTTTATCTCTGATTTCATTAACACCAATCAATTGAGTTCATAATCAACACATACTGCTAGTGATACTATCATGTAGTTCTCAACCCTGGGAGTTTAAAAATACTGATGCCTGGGCCCCACCTGTGGAGATTCCAGGGTAATAGATCTGGGTTGTGTTCTGGGCATCAGGATTTTGAAATTAGCCCCAGGTATTTCTAAGAGCATCCAGAACTGAAAAACCACTGCGCTGGTCCCTATTTTCCTCTGCAGGCTGACAGAATATGGATACCATGGATTGTAGCCCTGATAGGTAATGTAGAAATCATCTACTTTCCTCTCCCAGGCAGTTTAAGAGTTGAGCAAGCAGATCTGTCTATATTAAGAGAAATGACTCGTAACCATACTGTAGGAGTTGGAGCTAAATTTCAGGTCTTCTGACTTCTAGGCCATAGTCCTTTCCTACTTAAAGTGTGGTCTTTGGACCAGCAGCCTCACTTGGGAGCTTTTTAGAAATGCAGACTCTCCTGCTATACCCCTGACTTCCTGAATCAGAATTTTAACAACTTCCTCAGGTGACTGAATCCACATTCTTTTGAGAAGTGTTCCTCTTAACCATTGCTTAACTGCAGTCTCTGAGAGTCTGCAGTCTTCTTTAGCTCTGTATTCTCAACATCTCACACAATGCCTGGGACTTGTTAGGCAGCTATTTGTTGCATTTTAAATGCATTTTTCTATAAAATATGTTAGACGTATACTTTTAAATGTGCTTTGAATAAATGAACTTGATTATACTTCCTATATGCTGTTCAGTATTTCATCTTTATGACCTTGTATTGAGTACTTATTTTGTACTAGGTGCTGCAAAAAAGTACTTGGTTTACAAAGGTAAATGAGATATTTTCTAGGAGCTCCCTATCTAATTGGGGGAAGAGAGGGAGGATGAACAGATGTGATAACACTGTGGGGGTGGGTAAGAGCCCACAGTGTTTGCTATGGGAAGCATGGAGAAAGAACACTGGCTCTGAGTCTTTGGGTGGTCTTGGGGTTTTAAGGGCAAAGTTGACTCCATGCAGTAATCAGGAGTCAGCCAGGTGATGGAGATGGTGGGGATGCAGGCAGAATGATTCAAAGGGCACTACAAGAAGAGAAAGCAGGCTAGGAAAAGGCTCAGAGTAGAGATACCTCACCTTGTGTGTCAAAGTAGAAGGAAAACCTATGAGTGCTACTCTTGTTATTGCAATGGAAGGATGGCTAGAGGTGGGGAGCAGGTAAGAGAAGAGGGTTCCTGTATTTCTTATTCAACTGGCTTTGGATACAAAGAAAAATATTTAGAAACAAGGGAACAGCTCAAACATTTTATAACTTGGAAATATTAATTGCACGTAAACCAGGATTTGGATATCTTGTAGTTGTGCTCTCTTGGTTTGTATACTCAGAGCAATATAGTGTTCAGAATCAATAGTAAACAAACAGCAGTCCAGTCCAATCCAGAATCACACAATTCCACTACCTCTGAAGTACTTTTCCTTTTCAGATGAGACTGTGGAGCTAGAGATGTGTTGTGAGTATGGTAACTATTAGCTACATGTGGCTGTTGAGCGCTTGAAATATGGTTAGTCCAAATTGAGTTGTGCTCTAAGTGTAAAAGGCACTCCAGATTTTGAAAACTTATAAAAAATGTAAAATATCTCAATTTTTTATATTGATTACATTTTGAAATAATAATATTTTGGGTACATTATGGGTTAAATAAAATATATTAAAATCAATTGTAGACCATCCTGAGCAAGAGTGAGATCCTGTCTCTACAAAAAATAGAAAAATCAGCCAAGTGTGGTGGCATGCACCTGTAGTCCCAGCTACTCGGGAGGCTGAGGAAGGAGGATCTCTTTAGCCCAGGAATTTAAGGTTGCTGTGAGTTATAATGATGCCATTATACTTTAGCCAGGGTGACAGAGTAAGACCCTGTCTCAAAAAAAAAAAAATCAATTTTACCTGTTTCACTTTTTTAATGTAGCTACTAGAAAATTTAAAATTATGTATGTGACTCACATTATATTTATGTAGGAAGAACTGTCCTAGACTATTTAAACTGAAGATGCTACCAAATAATTACTTTTCTCTCACTCCCAGTTCCATCTGTGGCTCCAGATTACTTGGAAATGGTTTTAGCTTTTAAGTTGTAGACACTCAGTTTTTTAATGGTTATGTCAAATTGGGGTAAAGTTTTGCTTTTATCGAATAGTTAAAATTTTTTTGTTTTAGTATATCTCTTAAACATCCCTGAAGTTATTTTTATTTCATGGTTATGCAGGTTTATGAATTGTCCAACTCTTTCCCTCTAAAGCCTGAATAAAATGCCATTGTCAAATACACTCTCTCTAATCTGTATTATTTGACATATACTAGGTAGGACAGAGCTTTAGGTTCTATTTTCACTTCAGTGCAGATGTGAAAGTTCCAGTTAATGAGAGCGTTGTGTAAGTGTTTGTGTTTCAGGAAGAAAAGGCTCTCTGAATCTGCCTTAAAGCTTTAGATATTCTGTACAGGGAATAAAGTGATATGCTCAAATTAACTGTGGCCAGACAGATCCACATGATATGAATATAAATGTTTGAGTCCCGCTCAAATTAAGGTTCTTGGTATCAAGGAAAGCGCTTTCACACTAGGCAAGTCAAAATCACTGTATCTCATTCTTCTATTGTGACATATAGGATTTGCATTGAACTCAACTATGAGATTTTATTCAATACACTTATTTTAATATTTAAAGGGAACTTTAGTAGTCTGAAATTTTCAGTCCTTATTTTTGGGGGACTTCATAAATCTTTCCCCTCTATGTCCAATAGTGTGATATGGTTAATTGGAAAAGATCTGGAGGCTAGAGTGTGAATTTTGGAGTCAGCAGACAGGTTTCCATGCCTCACCATCTGGTGACCAGAAGTAGGTCAGTTCATCATAAAACAACTTTCTGAAGGACTAATTCCTTGAATTGCTATTTCTCCAAAAATTACTTCTCAGGAAGTCAATCCACCAAAGTCTAATTCCCCTACTGAGCAATTCATGGAATGACCAATTTGCCAAATCACTGATTTATCAAAACTTGCCTTCTATTAGGTTTCCTATAGTTTGTAGCAAATCCTGTTGTATAAAGTGACTGTGGCAGCTTTGGGGGATAATTTAAAGTTTTAGTTTAGTTTGATTTTAGCTTTTCTTAGTCTTTATTTTTCTGCAGCTGTATTACCTTAACTAGTTGATAGGCTCTGGATAAATTCACTGTGTTCTAGGTTTTCTCAGAGTATTGGTCTCTGACTTTTGAGAATTTTAAGTTATGTATTTCAAATCACAGTGTTGTTTGTCTTAAAATCAAGGACTTCTTAAATCATAAGGATAAGGTGAGTTTCTGTCATCCAACTGATTTTTAATCTGGCCTATTGCCTTTTGTACATTTTTGATTCGTAGATTTTCTAACTGAATGAATCAAATGGATTACTTTATTATAAACATTTTAGAAGTACCTGAAATGTGAAACAGATAGGAAATGACATTTAGCTGATTTGGACTGGAAAATGTGCTACAGAATTGCTGGGCTGAAATGGCTATGGCAAAATAAAAAACTAAACTAAAACTAGAACTTAACAAAATTAAACTAAATATTCAAAATATCATTAAGGGATATTGAACCATCCCATGCAATTTGCTAGAAATTTTATAAAATGCATAAAGTTTATGACTTCTAACTCTTTGGTTATGTTAACTTGGTATTAGTTTGCAGGAAGATTTAGGATGAAAAATGCTGACATTATAAGTGGTGGAAAAGTTGGAATGCCAGAGGGATTTTATAATGGACCCTGTAATTGGGACCTCAAATTTGACACATGCTAATTACCAATACAAAGTGAATTTAAATTCCTAAAAGTTGTTGCTATAAAGACAAAATGAAAACTGGTGAACTAAAACCAGAAATAATATTCAAAATCTTTAATTACTATAAATAATATTAATTTCTACAAAAGTTATAGATAGTTTAAGGAAATAAATTCTTGGTAAATTTAGCAAATAGGCCATTCTTCAAATTCATCATTTGGTGAATTGGCTGTTTGATTAATGGATTTTTAGCAAATTGACCTAGAAGTATATGATTTGGGCTAAGTTACTCAACCATTCTAAATCCCACTTGGTTTCCTCTATGAATAGGGATGATAAAGATGACTGCATTTTAGGGAGTTTCTGATAATTAAATGAGGTAAAGTACGTACAGCACCTTACACATAGATTAATACATGTAATTTCCTTTCCCTTGGAATGAGGGTTCACGTATGACTGGGCCACTAACCAGCTGTGTGCCAAACCATGTCAATTTTCTGGGCCTTAGTTTTTTCAACTTTAAAGTGAAGGGATTTTACTAAATTGTCTCTAAGATCTTCCTCTACCAGAAGAAATCTATGATGGTAAAAACCAACACCCCAAACTCTGGTCTACTGAATCAAGACCTGTTTAGATTTAAAAACTTCTGAGATCTGGGTTCCACATATAGACAGAATTCAGGGATTAAGGTAACTGGGTCACTGGTGCTAATTGTGAAGAGTCTCTCTGAGTTGTTTGCTTAGACCTTGAATATTTGGTAGTCTCAGGAATCCCAAGGTGATGTGCTCTTTGACAATCCTGAGGACAAACAAGTTTGATTCTAGCTAAGCTGTGGATTGAGGAGTGGTGGAGGAAAGGAAGGAGCTGACTGTTGGTCTCTCTAGGTAGTCCTTGGCTTCAGGCATCAGTTCATCTCCAGGGAGGTCCTCCTCCTTGTACCCAGGGTATAGGAGTATGTGAGGGCTACCTGAAGCTCCGGGGCAACTACGGGAATGGTTACTGAGTGTGACTGGCCTGTGGTTTCTGCCCCTACCTGCTCCTCCCTGGGCTTTTTTGTTGCTTATCAGTATTGTGTATTTGTTTGCTATCCTCAAATAGTCTCATTTTTATCAAAAGGAGATAATCATATACTTAATGGTATTACAGCCCCTGAACATTTCTGTGCAAATCAAGTCCTTTTTCTGACTGGAGCACACTTTACTTGTGAACTTAAATTAAAATAATAAATAAAAAACTTTCTTATAGAGCAGACCAACAAGCTTCTGTTGAAAATAGCCACTGCCTAATTTAATATGTTGTAGAAAAACTCAATTCTTTTCTTCTTGATATTTTATAATGTTAGAGGTTTTCCCCAAACACTGCAAAGTTTACACATATACTGTGCATCCAGGCAATACTACAGCTTTGGAGTAACTGTATTTCCCTACATAATTTTAAGTCTCTCTATCTTCAGGACTTCTAAACAAAGTAAAAAGCACATACTTTCTTTACATTTCCATCCATAAAATACAGCACAAATCTCACTACATTTACTCAGGGGAAAAAGAAAGAGATATCTCCATGCTCTGGGAACCATTGACAGAGCATATTGCAATCTTTTCATTAAGTTCACACAAAAGGAGGATTTAACGCATGGGCAAAACATTCCATCCCTAGAGGTTCCAGTGCCCATAATCCCACCTTGAAAATAGCTCCATATTAATTGTTGCAGCCAAGTGGACACGGAGTTTTACTGCTTGGCACTCCTGCTTCACAGATAACTAACTGCAATCCTGGAAACCTTTGTTTTTCATTTTCTAATACATCCCGATTCAAGCAAATATTTCATATATTCCTTTAAACCCAGAAAATCCACGTGAATCAAGCTAAACATTAATGCCTTTACTGTATTTTGATCTTAACTATGACTTTTAGAATACTTATAAGTACATATACTTACATTATACATATAAAGTATGTATATGTACACTCTGCTTTAAAATTTGACATCTGAAAATTTATATTTCATAAACTGACAAATTGCAAATTGGTCATCCACATTACCAAAGAACTAGCTGAAGCTTCGTTTTAGTAACCATATCCCTAGTTAATTTAAAATATGATTCACTTTATAAGTATTTTCTTTCACTTCCCTCTTGGGATGCATTTATTGTTTAAAGTGAGGTGCACCTGGATGAAATGAATGTTTTTATAAGTGCTGGCTTACCTTTCCCATTTCGGTGCTTCAGGTTGTTAACTGCTGAAATCTTACTTTATCTAAAATCAGCCATTTAATAAACTTCAGCCATTTAATAAACTAAGAACAAGTGAGTCCCCCAAATAACCATTGGGACATATACTGCATTCATTTCCTTAAAACAAAGAAAACAAAATTTGCTGCATAGTAAATCCCTCACTACTCACAATTACACCTTACAAATAAGAAGAGCTCAGTTGTTTCAGGGGACTGTACACAGTTTGCAACTCTGGCATGGTAAAAAATTCTGGCACATATACAGCCAGTAGGAGTAATGTGCCAATTTTGAATTGTTCACTGTTTTTATTATAGGTTCTAGGTTTCAGATGAACAGGAGTCTCCTATTGCTTTTATAGCAGGATATTAAATTGCAGCCTCTGGCAAGAGGCACCTGCCCTCTTCCTGGCATGCTCTAGTCAGTTGTTGGCCATGTGATGCTCTAGTGGAATGTATATTTTGTGTTTTGTTCTGCATGGGGATTTAAACATTGGGGAACACAATCTCTCCCTGAAGGTATGCAACCCATGGTGTCAGGTCTTGATAAAGGCTTCACACTACAGTGCTAAAATGCAATGTGGTAGGGAAGGTCCTGCCTTGCACACAGTATTTTCCATGGTGGAATGAAATAAAACTTAATGAGCATCTTAGACAAATTTACATAATATCTCCTTGCCTTTGGGTGGAGATTACCTGACAGCTCTTTTGCCCTGGCAGTCTATTGCACTGACCACACACTATTGTTTGTTTAGCACTACCTAGTGTGTGGAGAATTAATCACATAAATGTGCACTGATCCCTTGTCTATGCTATGTAGGTGGATCAGTACCTTCTCCCCTAAATTTGAAATCAGGAGTATTTGAAGTAATTAATAGCCATTAGATATACTGTTAATCTTTATGATTTATCGATGAGTATTCAATCAGATTTCAAAACACGGAAAATAACAGATAATGGAGTTTTGTTTTTCTAATTTCTGTTCTAAACAATGCTTAAGTTTGTTATTAAAATAAAAGACACAAGATGGTGGCTCATGCCTATTATCCTAGCACTTTGGGAGAATGAGGCAGGAGGATCGCTTGAGGACAGGAGTTCAAGACCAGCCTGAGCAAGAGTAAGACACCGTCTCTACAAAACATAGAAAAATTAGCCAGGCTTGTGGTATGTACCTGTAGTCTCAACTACTGGGGAGGATTGGGGAGGCTGAAGCAGGAGGATCTTTTGAGCCCAGAGTTTGAGGTTGCAGTGAGCTATGAGGATGCCATTGCACTTTAGCCTGGGTGGCAGAGTGAGACCCAGTCTCAAAAAAAAAAAACAAAAAAACAAAAATAACAAACAAACAAATTAATAAAAGATAATTTTAACATCCTTAGTTCTGATAGTGTTATCTGAAGTTATTTTTATGGCAATTCTCTTGAAGGTCCATATTCTAAAATTGTCTAGAGGAACCTAATTAAATCTATTAATGCACAATTGTGGAACTGTGGAATGGTTTCTTGAAATGTGGTATATTTAACCTTTACTTCATTTATTTATTAAATCACAAAACCAGTATCATAGATCTTAAAGTTCTCCAGCCCAACCACCCATCTGATCACCTCTAAAACATTCTTGCCAAACTGTTATTCTTAGGTGTACTTCAGTTGTAATCAGTCACCTCAAGATTGGTCACTAGTCCAAATGGCAAACAATGCCCTCCTAGCCCCCATTCCCAGAGTGCTGCTTACATAATTGATTGAGAGGAAATTTAGGCATCTTCTGAACCAAGGAAGAGGTCACTACAGGTCTCTTACTGACTCTTCTTTTTTTCATTTTTTTTTTAAATTTCAGAATATTATGGGTGTACAAACATTTAGCTTACATACATTGCCTTTGCACCACCTGAGTCAGAGCTACAAGCGTGCCCATCCCCGAGATAGTGTGTACCACATCCATTCGGTGTGAATATATCCATCTCCTCCCCCACCACCTGCCCAACACCCAAATAATGTTATTATACTTCCATATGTGCATGTAAGAGTTGATAAATTAGTACCAATTTGATGGTGACTACATGTGGTGCTTGTTTTCCCATTCTTGTGATGCTTCACTTAGTAGAATGGGCTCCAGCTCCATCCAGGATAATACAAGAGGTGTTAGCTCACCATTACTTTTTGTGGCTGAGTAGAACTCCATGGTATACATACACCACATTTTATTAATCCGCTCATGTATTGATGGGCACTTGAGTTGTTTCCACATCTTTGCAATTGTGAATTGTGCTGCTGTAAACATTTGAGTGCAGATGTCTTTATGATGCCCAGTAGTGACTCTTAATCGAGGGTGTGTCACTTAATTTTAAGTTTTAAACACCTGATGTGCCCTTAACATTTAGGCTTTTGTTTCTGACTTCCTCAGAGTCTCTGTCAAAAGAGGTTCAGTTACCACAAGTCAATAATTGAAACTTGAAATGGTGTAAGAGACATTGTGCTGAAATGGGCTCCTAGCTCTCACCAGTTCAATGACATCGAGTTAGGTGACATCCCTTTGGTAGCCTGAAATGAGCAATGATAGGAGCATTTACACCACAGAAATTGGAAAATTATTTAAATCTCCCTCACACCAGCCAATTGTTAAATAGTGACTAGCACACTACTGCATAAAGAGATATTCGTAATTCAAAATTAAAGGAGACAGTAGTGAAATGCATTCCAGATACTCTGCCTTAAAGAAACCAAAGGCATCAAGTGGTTCTGGCTTTTTAAAAATAATATTGTGGTAATGTAGATAACACTGAAAAGATAACATACAGAACCTTAAGCTAGAAATATTACAAAAACACTCTTTCTCTAAAAGTGATTTGTTCTTTTGGGGGTCAGTTCTTAATTTCTTTGAGAATCTTGAAAATTTACTTAGGTAACTTGCAGAAAACCACTATTCTTTGCAAATATTCTATACAGTGGAATCACTGCATAGTTTTGGATAAGTGATCCATGAACTGAAAGTCTGTGGGTTGACTTGCAGAAACATTATACAAAGTAATGATACCCATTTTTTAAAAATCTGTGATTACGTATGGATGTGATAATCTGTAGCAGCACTATCAGATAAATAATACATATTTAAAAAATTTCTGTAATTACATGTTTACCCGATAGGCCAGAACGACTCTGTCCCAAGGAGCTGTTACAGACTGAGTAAATAATACATGTTTTAAAGTCCATAATTACATATGTAAACGATAGACTATTGAGTAAATAATGCACATTTTAAAAAGTCCATAATTACATATTTACATGATAGTCTGTAAATTCTGTAATTACTTATTTACACAATAGACCATAACAGCTGTTACAGTCTATTATGTTAACTCTCATAGAATTATATTATGGATTTTTAAAAACACCATAAAGAACCTAAGGAATGAAATGATAGAAATGAAAAAAATATAAACTTCCACTTATTGTAGCTCTCTCAAAAGACGAATATTTCAAGTTCAGGTGAAACTAATGACTGATACTTCATTGATAATTGCTGACTTAAAATTTATTTGCAAAAGTATAGATTAAAGAGTCACAGGATGAGGAATAACTGAGTGGTATATATTAGGCCAAGTTTTTCACTATTTCCATGGTTAAAACTTATTTTTTGGTGGTATAAATAAGGCATTGTATATAACTTTTATGTTTCTTAGACTTCTCATAAAATTACAGTGAAGCAGAAACATTAAAACTGTATTTGTGTTCTTTAAGTACAGTAAAATATCCTACAGTTTGTACATAATGATAAGATGTTGGAGCATGTGTGCATACATTATAGATAATGATAACATATGCATTTTTGTGTTTTTCATAAGAATTATGGTACTTTCTTGACCTTTTATGGATCCTCACAGGTTAAGGACTCATATGGTACATTTTACGTCTCAGCTTCTGAATTTATTCTAAAGTTAAATATGAGATCAATGCAGCTAAATGAAACTTCTGTCCATAATGGCTACTAAATAGGAAGGTTAAATCAAGCAAGTGAGAATCTCTCATTTAGTGATATTGGACTATATATTCTTAATAACAAAGCATAGTATGGAAGAAACCTTTGATTCCATTTGTTAGATATTTTGTAAGATATTTGACAGCTTGAAGTGAGTGCTTGATTTTAAGATAGCTGTTGAACAAAAGATAATCTTCACATTTCATAAAATTTGTTCTTCATATTTGAGCTACAAACTCCTGACTTACAAACTCTCAACAATATCATGGATGAAGTTATTTATATCAGTAGCATTCAAATTTCTTTGAATGCAATTCTTGATAAGAAATATTTTACAATAGGACCTGATAAACACTTACATATATACAAAATTTTCACAAAACCATGTATACCCTTATAAAATGTCATGTACTGATACCTGTTTTATTTTGTTCTATTTGATTTTGTAAAAATGCTGGTTGCAACTCACCAAATAGATTTCATGATCCACAAATGGGTCATAACCTGCAATTTGGAAAACACTGATTGAGACAATGTTTTTTTTTGCTTGGGTACACGGGACATCCTTACTTTATAATAGGCAGATAAAATCTAATTAGATTTGGAATGGACATCTTCTGTTGGTGGAACATAATTGTGTAGTCTAACATAACTCATTATTCATGAGTTAGAAAATAGAGAAATACATAAATAAGATATAAACAAGATATAAAGTTTTCTCATCTATGTCTCTAGTGTCAAAGATCTTACAATAGAGAGTTCTAGGATATATTATTCAAGAGTTGTGGTTATTACTGAAACCGTAGAATTATTTAGTGGGAGCTATACAAAGTGATGCATCAGATGTTCAGAATGTCCTGCTTCAGAAGGGATTTGTTTCGTGGGCATTGTTGATATTCCCAGTGCAGATTCAGAAACAGAAAAAAAAAAAAGAAAAAAGAAATACTAGCCTCAAAATGATAACTGATCAGAAAGAGCATTTCTTATTCTTTTTATGGTAAGAAAGGCCTTACATAATACAAATTTACAGGATATTGAAATTTATCTGAATTTTAATGAGTGAATTAATTTGATATTAACATTGCAAATGAAAACTTCACCATGCATTTGTAAATAAAGTCAAATATTTAGAAAAGTATTGTTTTACTCTCCTTTCCATTATATATGTTAATGTTTACTAAAACACAGCATGCTAAGATTTCTTTGTGAGATATATATAGAAAAAAATGTTCAAGAAGAAGCCATTCTTCTGATTGTGTAATGCAAGGTCTAAAATTGGTAAATATTCACTAGACACAAATATCTAAAATCGATACTAGCTGCTAGTCTCTATCTTGTCAATACCTTGCATTTAGCAACCAGAGAGAATGAAAACAATTTGTGTAAGTGTTCCCCAGTGATCTCTGTAATATTCATGACTGTAAGCTCAGTGGGTAGAACACCTTCAGACCACAGCCAGTTTATATTTGTAAATTCAGTCATAATCTCAAATACATATCATGCCAAGTCTTTTATTTTGATTTAAAAAAAAAAAAACTTCTCTGCTCTTGTTTTATCCACTTCTCCTCCTGTTTCCTTCCCTTAAAGTAGAGCCCTCCATCTACCCAGCCTCTCAAGTTCCTGAGTCCCTCTCTGTCCTTCATTCTCCCTGATCAGTCAAGACTACATCTTTTATAGTCTATTTCCTAAGCATATCTTGGACTTGCCCTTTCTTTCCATCTCCACTGCTATTTTCTACGTTCAAACCCTCCTGATGCCCTACTTGAGTTCCCTTACATCTCTGGAGTGATCCTCCTGCCTCAAGTCTACCTCTATCACTGTACCTTGGACACTGCTGTTGGGGCAGTTCTTCTAAAAATCAGATTTTGATCATGGCTGTCCTCTGCTGAGGGCTCCCTTTCCCTTTGCTTTCTCGTCCTTCGAGATGTGGGGGAAGCAGCACTGCCTCCAGGAGGACACCCCTGAGTCCCCAAAGCACCCTGAGTGGTCACAGCGCCTTGGTCATTGCTCTATCAGAGCACTGTCAAACTCTTTTACTGCATGTTTGTCTCTCTTCCTCATGAAATTTTACTTCTCAAAGGTAATGACTCTATCTTTTTGGCAGGAAATATTAAGTGCTCAATAAATATTTTTGGAATGATTAGACAGCAGAACCACTGTCTCAAAACATTAATCTGCAATTCAGGCTGATATTTTTCAATCAGATTTGTTATAAGTTGAATTTGATCTTCTTAATGATCACAAAAGAAAAGGAAATAGGGGACATAGAAATAAAAGACACATCTTAGAGAGACAGGAAATTTTCCCTCCAAATTAAAGACGCAATTGGAAACTGTGTGGGTCTAGAATCCAGACTCCGAATCTACTACTTCCATTACAAAGACTCATTGCTACTGTAATAATTTCATCAAAGACCTATTTTTAAGAGAGAGATTAAAATCTCCCTTCCTGGCTGCTTTATAAATACTTATAAATTATTTCCACATTGCACGTAGCAGCTTTTTCTCAAACTCTGTCCCCAAATTGAAGTTGCAGTTTTAAAACCTAGAACACTTATTTAAAAAGAAAATTTGTTTAGCTGTATTCTGCAGCTAAGAATGGACATCATTGTGGGTACTTTTTGCTGAAGGAATTTCCCTCTTGCTATTTTGAAGTTTTGAAAGTTCGTGATTTAACAGCAAATGATTGCATCACTTGCCTGTTGTAATGCCGAGTATGTATGTGTCAGAGAAGTTATTTATTTTATATGCATTTGTTGTTTTCTTTTTTATTATTATAATGGAATTTGAAGACAGAGATAGATTTCTTCCCTGCAGTGCTAACTACAGAAAGGGTTAGCATTATGGAATGTCATTCGACTGGCTCTTATAATGATAAATATTTTCATGACAAAACCTACTGTGAACCTGTCTGTATGCTCTAGAAATTTCTCTCTCCCTTGGCTACTATTTTACCTCCAGAAGAAAGCAAAGAAAATATAGTAGATTATTTCCAAAAACTTGTCAGAAATTAAATAAAACTCAGGTATATAAAGCACATCTTTCCCTTTATATTATTCTGTAGACCTTATTATTTTTATTTTTATTTTTTGCCCTTCTTATTCAAAGCTGATACTCTTGGTGGTGCTATTGTCCATTTATAAATATGCCTTGAAATACAGGGTGTGTGCCAGAGATATAAGCTAGATTCTTTGTCTAGTAACCATTCATTCATTCATTTAAAATATCATTGAGTACCCCTCATTGGAAATGTAAAAATGAACACAAATTCTGGCCTCAAGGAGTACAGAGTCTAGAGATGGTGGTAAGATGTGTACATAAAATGACAAAAGTAAAAAAGTGATGCAAGACTCTAAACACTTCTTACCAGCTCCACCACTGCACCAAGTGTGAGTCACTGTCATCTCTTGCTTACATAACCGCAGGGCCTGCTAATTGGTCTCTTTACTCTGACTTCCCACACACTCCAGCTATTCTCAACACAGCAGCCAGAGGCTCCTTTTGAACTAAAAGTCAGATGATGTCACTCCTGAGAGAACTCTGTAATGGCCCCCAATTCACTGCCATAATCTGCCCCTTACATCCCCATACTAAGACCCCCTGAGCCCATTTCCTATTACCTTTCCCCTCCTCCACTTCCCTTAAGCCCCTCTGGTCTCTTTGCTGTTCTTTAAAAACACCAGGAGTGTTTTTAGCTCTTCCTGCTTCTTGGCATGCTCTTCTCCGCAGATCCACGCCACTAACCCCTCACCTTCTTCAAGTCTTTGTTCAGATTTCACCTTCTTAGTAAACCCCACCTTAACCAGTGTAGTAAAAGTTGGAACCCCTTGCGCTCCCTTTGCTTTACTCTGCTCTACATTTCATGTTCCAAAGACTCTATCACTTTGTAAATGTCCTGTGACTTTTTTTGTGTTTGTATTTTGTCTACTGTTTGCTGTCTGCTTCCCCCAGAAACAGCTCCAGAGGGAGGGGTCTTTTCTTCTGTTCCCTGATGCATCTGAAGCTCCTAGAAGAGGGCCAGCCCATAATCACTGCTCAATGAATACTGCTTGAATGAATGAAAAGATGAGTGAGAGTTACAGATAGAATATTACTCACATTTACAGGTCAAAGGTATTTATTTAATCTAAGAGGAGGGGACTGGGAAGGTCTCAATGGAGGTTTATCTGAGTTGGATCTTGATATATGAGTAAGGTTTGGACACATGCAAATGTATTTCAGTAAAACTGTTTTGCTGACCACTTAAAATTTCTTTACTTTTAATATTGTTTTGTAATCTTTATTAATAATACTTTTTATTAAAGTCAATAAGAGGCACATGAAAGAAAGGATCAAGAGCATAAAGGAATAGGAAAATAGTTGTAAAATTTTTTTTTTTGGTAAGAGGGTATATACTTTTTCACCTAAGTCTGTATAATGGTTCATTTCGTTCTGTAGCGTAATCTCTCCAGACAAAAGTGCGGGGGAAAAAAAAGAAAAATTATTGCAGCAATCACATTAAGTCAATCACCTTCCTCCTACCCTTTCAAAATGATCTCAGAGACTTGATGTCCTCAAAGCCTACTTCTATTTAACTAAACACTCATTAGATCCAACATATGCTTTAACAAATTTTCTTTCTGTCATTTGGATGTTTTGCAGCTCTTTGATTCCTTCTCTTTGACAAATTTAGAGAAAAAAATAACTATGTAAGTATTAACATCAGATAATTAACTAGTGTTATATAATGCTAACAATATAGGTTAGCTTATAGAAGGAACCCTAAAGTGAAGTGTCTGCCTGATTTCTTCCTTCTTTTGTTTCTTACTCAAACTGCTCAAAATGAAGCTTTTACTGCAACACCAAACACTGAACTCAGAAGTTCAGTACTAAAATGACTGGAGGCCATGCTGAAAATTAAGCAGCAAAGAACTAAGGAATAACATGAAATACAATTCTAGGCGATGCTTTGCTAATTTGGCAAGATGCTGTTGCTAAGGTACTGGTTTTCTCGGCATGCTCCCCTCTTATTTTCTTGACCACATTCCAGTCAGGCTTTTATATTTGTCACTCTACTGAAATGTCCTGTACTCATCTTTGACATCTCAACAGCATCAGATGCACTTGACACACTTTCTTGGCTAGTATTTCTGGACATTATACCTATGGTTACCCTACTACCTCACTGGTCTCTCCTGAGTTTTCTTGGCTGGATCCTCCTCCTCCTCATTGCCACTGCAACACATTGGTGTGTTCTGGGCCCAGTCTTCATATGTCTTGTTTTCTGGATCTGCACTCACTCATGAGGCAACCACACTCATTCCCGTGGCTTAGATATCATTTATGTGCTAATGACCTCAAGTATTTTTCTCTAGCATCTGCCTCTCTTCTAAGCTCCAACTGCTTATCATCATCTCATAGACATCTCAAAGTCAACATATTTAACATAGAACACTTGGTTTACACTTAGCCTCACTCTGCAAACCTCTTTTCCCCCAGTGCTCCTCATCTCAGTAAATGCCACCACCACCATCACCATTTATGTAGTTGCTCAAGCAAACCCTTGACTCCTCTGAGGCTCCTTTCTTTCAGACTGCACATCCAACCTGTGAGCAATGATAGCTGGCTCTATCCTCAAAATATACCCCAAATTCAACCCTTTCCAGTGTCTGCATCCCACGAAGTCTCCATCATATCTAGGCTCTACTGTGTTAGCCCCTAACTGGTTTTGTTGCTTCCACTATTCTCTGTCCAATGTATTCTCAACTCAGCAAGCCAGTGAAGTTTGCGGAAGGGCAAATCATGTAATGGCATATCTGCCAATGAGTTTCTGTGCACTTAGAATAAAATCCAAAACCCCAGGTCCCCTTATGATTCGGCCCATAATTCCTTCTCCAGCCTCATTGCTTATCCCTCTTCCCATCAGTCCCAGGACTCCATCCTACTGGCTTCCTTGCAGCTCTTCAGACCTCTGAAGGCCTCTGTACTTGCTTCTTCTGCCTCCCGGAGTGCTTGTATCCCAGGTAGGCACGTGACTTGCTCCCTTCCATAGTGATCCACACTGCCCTCATGTCACCACCTCAGGGGGAGCATCCTTGCCCAACTGTGAAAAACAGCACCCCGCTCAAGTCACTTGCTCAGCTTTGTTTTTATCCATAGTGGTTATCACTATTAATGGATTTTGTGGTATAGTGCCTGCCTCGCCTCCATAATATGGAGGCAGGGACTTATTTGTGTTTCTCTCTGTTCCCTGGCACATGGAAGGCACTCAATAATTTTTGGAACAAAGGAATAGTTGCTGAGTAAATATAAATTATTCAAATCTGATTTTTTAATTTTTTTATTATTTTTTATTTCAGCATATTACAGGGGTACAAATGTTGAGAGAAAATATTCACATGCTACACATCTGATAAAGGGCTGATAACTAGAATCTATATAGAACTCAGGAAAATCAGCAAGAGAAAATTCAAACAACCCCATTAAAAAGTGGGCAAAGGACATGAATAGAAATTTTTCAAAAGAAAAAAGACTAATGGCCAACAAACATATGAAAAAATACTCAACATCTCTAATCATCAGGGAAATGCAAATCAAAACCACAATGAGAGATCATTTAACTCCAGTTAGAATGGCTTTTATGAAAAAATCCCAAAACAATAAATGTTGGCATGGATGTGGAGAGATAGGAACACTCATACACTGGTGATGGGACTGCAAACTAGTACAACCTCTGTGGAAAGTACTATGGAGATACCTCCAAGAGCTAACTGATCCACCAGTCCTATTACTGGGCCTCTACCCAAAGGAAAAAAAGACATTCCATAATAAAGACACCTGCACTCGGATGTTTATAGCAGCACAATGCACAATTGCAAAGATGTGGAAACAACCCAAGTGCCCATCAATACATGAGTGGATTCATAAAATGTGGTATATGTATACCATGGAGTACTACTCAGCCACAAAAAACAATGGTGATCAAGTCTAATTTTATTTATTTATTTTTGCCTCCCTTGTTTCCCCTGTTTCTACCCTCCTCAGCAAAAACATGTCATATTTCAACCACTTTACATGTCCTATTGAAGGTGACTTTTTAAAAAGTTATATTAACCAGAAAACTACAGATGGTCTTGGAAAACTTTGAAAATATTAACTGGAAGGTATAAATTTTGATCACTTCATATGCTCTGTATGGCATATTAACTTAAGATAATTCAGATACTGGCTGCGCTTTAAAAAAAAAAAAAGACTTCCT
>CAUYRT010051413.1:0-16614 GCA_963574885.1 Lepilemur ruficaudatus
GTAATCCTAGCACTCCAGGAGGCCAAGGTGAGTGTATTGCTTAAGGTCAGGAGTTCGAAACTAGCCTGAGCAAGAGCGAGACCCCGTCTCTACTAAAAATAGAAAGAAATTAATTGGCCAACTAAAAATATATAGAAAAAATTAGCTGGGCATGGTGGTGCATGCCTGTAGTCCTAGCTACTCGGGAGGCTGAGACAGGAGGATCATTTGAGCCCAGGAGTTTGAGGTTGCTGTGAGCTAGGCTGATGCCATGACACTCTAGCCTGGGCAACAGAGTGAGACTCTGTCTCAAAAAAAAAAAAAAGAATAAGATTTTTTGTGCATCAAAGAATGTTATCAAGAAAGTGCAAAGGCAACCCACAGATTAGGAGGAAATATTTGCAAATCATACATCTGATAAGGGATCCATGTCCACACTATGTGCAGAACTCCTACAACTCAACAAAGTAAAACCAAACTCCATTAAAAATAGGCAAAATAATACATTTTATGTTAGATGTATTTCACCACAATAAAGAACAACAACAAAGACAAAGTATTTGACGATGGTGGTGAGATGCTAATACAGAATAGAGAGCACGGAGGAGCCATGAGCCAGCTGTCCTCCTGTCTCAGGAGAGGGAGGTAAAGTCGTCAGGGGCAGAACAGCCCCTGTTCCTTTGGGGTAAGCTGAAGTGTAGATGAGCCTGAGCACACGGGGGAAAGGTACCAGACACAGGAGGGTTTTTGCTTAGAAAAAAGAAAAAACAAAAGCTCAAGAAAGATGTGGAGCAATGGCAGGCATGAGGGGGCAACCACAGCAGAGAGTGGGGACAGGTGCTAAGCGGGGTGAGATGTGCACTGGGGGGGAAGTGGCATGGGGATGTGACCAGGCGATTATTTTTTAAGCAAATGCCTTAGAGGGAGCATCAAGACTTGCCTCTTCTTCTAATTACCGCCCCCATGGTGCTCCACAGTGTGTGACCACAAGAAGCCCGTGGCACCCTTCCCTGGGACAGTACCCATATCCCACGAGGACAGATGCCCCCACTTCCTGGCAGAACTTCTTACAACCCCCGGTGAACTCCTCCAGCTGGCTATGGTCAACCTCCAAAGGGCACAACCATAGCTGAGAGTCAGCTTTTCATGTCCCCAGCTCTGGCCTGGGAAGTCACCCCAAGGAAGCTACCAGATTAAGGGCAAATGTTGATGCATCCCTGTCAGATCCCATGGCCAGCACTCCAACATATTTTGAACTGTGGGATTTAGCATCTTAGGTAATTTGGAAGAACAAGGCTTTCATCCTTAAGGAATTTGCAGCTCAAGGAGAGGGTGTCATATTCTATAGCTGTGACAAATCGAAAAAAAAAAAAGGTAGTCTTTCCAAGGATGGGGTTAATTTACACACACACTAAGCAGAAAACTGGTGGGCCTCAGGGAAACTGAAAGGGATAAAGCCAGTAGTGGACCAGGCAGACGTCAAATCAGTCTTTAGAAACGGGGGACAGGGGGACGACATGCTTTGGCTTGGCAAAAATTAAAACAGAGCCGAGACGAGCTCCAACGTGAATGGCAGTGGGGAGAGCCCCTTCCTTTGTGTTGGTGGGACATAAAACCCTCACCAGCCGATGAGCTCCCGCAAGAAAGACAAAGTTGCATTCATTCCCCTGGTACCCCGTGGGATGTCCGGCCCTCAGCGGGGTCTCAGTCGCTGTGAGTTGAATGAATGATGGATCCAATAAAAGTATAAAGAAGGAGAAGAATGACTGGACAAAGCCCCAGCCCAGCCCACGTTTCCCTGATAACAGTAATAAAATGAAGGACAGAGTGCCCTGAATTATTATAGTCTTCTGACTTTGTTTAACTTTGTGAAAACACTATGTTTAGCTGGGATAATGGGAGGACTCGGATTGGTAATAAACAAATAAATGAGCAAAGAACTCATGTCTTGCATTCGAAGTGATTTACAGCTTACAGAGCTATTACGCACACATTTTTTCCATAGGAGCCTGTAAACCACCCTGTGGCACAGGCACGACAAATATTACTTTCCCCTTTTGATGAACAATGAAACTGCAATTTAAATAACTTAAATAACTACAATCACAGCGCTCAGAGTGGCAGAGCACAGATTTAAACCCAGGGCTGATTCCAAACACTCTTCCTGACCCAGGGTTCTGGCTCTCGAGGGGGCCTGTGCTCTGGAAAAAATAATTCCACCCATGTGTTCGGCCTGGTCCTCTCCTTAGAGAGTCTTCTTTTTCAGTCGCAGTGTCCACAAATAACATTTGGTCTTGCTTTGTGTGGGTTTTTAACTTTGTACAAATTATGCAATTAAATTATGAAATGTGTAACACAAGTCTTCACATGTCTTCTCCCACAAACAAAAACATCCATTTGTCACATCCCGTATGAACATCAGAAATTCCCATTCTCCTCTGGCCCTTCTCGTGACTGCCGTCTCCCCCACCGCGGGCATCGCTGGTCTGCTGTCTCCCCAGGCACCGGCTGCCATTGCTGAGCTCCAGCGTGCTGCCCGGCTGGCTGTTGCCTCACTCGCTTCAAGCCTCCGTTCTTCCCCTCCCTCCTCACTTCTTTCTCCCCAAGGCCCTGGGGCTGCTTTCTTTGGAGCCAGTGTCTACCCACTCTTTCTTTCCAGAGCTTTGGCCAGCTGGCCCCACAAACCTCTCAGTGGCCCATCAGAGACCAGGCTAGCAGCTGTCACTCCCCCGGTGGAAGTGGGTCCTTCCCCGGGACCGTTGGCACACACATCTCACCAGCCAGCTCCGCTTGGGGAGTTGTCCCATTTCCCGCAGCCTCCTGAAGCCTCTCAGTGTTGGGTTCTCCACTAACACATACGTCTCTCTCTACGGGGATGGACTGTCCTTGTTTGTCTCTCCTCCTTTTTTTCTTTTTAATTGACTGCTGGCTTCCCAGGAAGCTTTTACAGCCTTCACACACTCCGCCATCTCCTTCACTTTGCCCTCTCACAGATCATGCCAACCTGTCCTTTTCTGTCTCGGTTGGTACCTTAACTTCAGCCCGTCCCCACCCTCTCAGCCTTCCCCTGCTGTTTGCTCCTTCCTGCCCAGATCTCCCAGGCCAGGGATTCCTACCCTGGCGTCCCTGGGGTCCATCAGTGGGTTTCTGGGGAAGTTGTGATGTCCGAAGTCCCACGTAAAATGTCGAGTGAGTGGGCACATAGATTTCCATTTCCACTCCATTCCCACGCCCCTCAGTCTGCAGATGCATGAACGGAGGCCCATAGCAGGATGATGGGTTGGAGGGGAGAGCTGAGGCTGGGCTTCTGTCACATGTGCTCTGCCATATCTCTGCTGGCTTTTCTCTTTGTGTTCCTGCTTTTCCACGGGGATGCACACAGCACACACACACTGGGTACCACCTGACACTTGTCCTGCAGTCAGGGCCAGCTACATAATTTGTGGGGCCCAGAGCAAAATGGGAAGTGGAGCCTAGGCGGAGAAGTCAATCCATCCCCAGGGATGGCAACCTTGGTGCTGGGGTGCCAGGGTGCCCGGGGGGAAGGGTGAGGGACAAGCCCACATTCAGCTGCCCACTGAACAAGCCACAGCACTGCAAGTCTAGGGAGGGACAGTCACATCTCGCCCCACATGAGAGACTACAGGGAACATGCCGGACTCTAGCCGTCTGTGCCTGCACCCAGGCCAGGATGGATTAATAGTGAACGTGGCCCACCAACACGCTGGGCAGAGGGTGACTGCTATTGTTGGGGGGGAGGCCACAGTGGGCTGCGGAGAACCCATTCCAGGGAGACAGTGGGAGGTGGACCACAGGTGAGCCGACTCCAAGCCTCCTGTGCATGTACCATAGACCCACTGGACTTTACTTACAAACACAATTAAAGAAAAAATACTAAGAGTCTCAAGATGGCAATAGTGGGGCATCAAACTCAGGCATGGATCCTTGTGTACCCTAACAGCCGGTCACAGGTTTCAAAGCCCGTTCCCATCCTTGCCTTATTTTGACTTTTGGACAGCCCTTTGTGTTCACCAAATCAGATGTTCTTCAGGCCTCATGTTACAGCCGAGTCTTTAAGACATTAAACATAGCTCGAATACAGGAGGCTTGGATCAAATAGTTCAAACATGGGCTCAGGCACCTACATCACCCCTCTGGGCCTCATTTTCCTAATTTGCCAAAGGGGACTAATCATTCCTTCTTCAGGGTTGTTATGAGATTATAACAAATAGTGCACAGAATGTATCCTATAGTACCAGAGGCAGACAGAGTGCTCAATAAATGTATCAACTTGCCCATGGACATATCCTGCTTTTCCTCAAATCCTATCTGCGAATTCCCTTTGCTAATTTTCAACATCCACATGCCATCTATATTAGCTTAATATTTTAAATTTAAATCTACCTAATTTTTTACATGTAAATTGATTTTATAGGGTAGTTTTATTCTAGTGTCATAAATGAAAGACTAATATCACTCACCTTAAATAGAAAGTAATTATAAAAATAAATACTGGAAGATGACAATGGTATGAAAATATAGCCAGATAACTTTGCTTCCTCAAAGCTTAGAGCTTATACTTTCTGTTTGTTGAAGAAAGAAATCAGCAAGTGTTTAATATTTAGTCCCCCCTGAGACTTGTCTTTGACTTAAGCTGCAGGGAATAATTTCGTCACTATTCCATTAGACGTTATTTAATGCCCTGCTAGTCCCTAGACCAGGTGGCATCATCTCTGGTACTACTGTTTGCCTGCTATACTTTGGGAAATATCAAACACAATGTTCAGAAATTGTAGAGCTGAGGTATAAAATACATGTATCATGAATGCAAAAAATTAAAAGCCCACATCAACCAATACCAAGCATTATCCACAGACACATGGATAGAAAGAATTCATATCAGTCCCTTGAGAGTGATTGCCCCAGAGAAAGAAGAGAAGAGGAAAAGGCTTAGGGTTGTGGACAAAGAGACTTTCAACTATGATCAAAATGTTTTAACTATTTTATCAAAAATTCCGGAAACACATAAGAAAAGTTTTTTTACAGTTGTTAATTCTGCATAACAAGGATATGAGGATTTAATAGTCTTTATACTTTTATGCATTTTTTAATTTTCTTAAAATTTGAAAGAAAAAAAAGAAAGAAGAAAAAAGTTTGATCAGGCAAAATGCTCCCAGAAAAGTTTGCTGGGCAGGATTCAACATGTGGTGATAAGTAAGGGGCCGTATCGGTCAGCTCGGGCTGCTGCAACAGATAGCACAGACTAGGGGACATTGACAACAGAAATTTATTTTCTTACAGTTCTGGAGGCAGAAAGTCCGAGACCGAGGAATTGGCAGTGTTGGTCTCTTCAGAGGCCTCTCTCCTCGGCCTGTAGATGGCCGTCTTCTGCCTAAGCCTTCACGTGGTCTTCACGTCATAGTCCCTCTGTACATTTCTGTGTCCTAATCTCTTCTTGTAAGGACATCAGTCATATTGGATTAGGGTCCACCATAATGACCTCATTTTAACTTAATCACCTCCTTCATGACCCTATCACCAAGTACAGTGATATTCTGAGATACTGGGATTAGGACTTCAGCCTATAAATTTGCGGGGGACACAACTCAGCCCATAACAGGGACCTTAACTGATGACCCCTGCTGACCTACGCCCCCATCCAAGGTTTCTTGCCACCTCTCCTTACAGACTCTTTCCAACATCTGGGGAGGGTCTCCTGGCTGCTGCACTGCTCGCCCCTTGCTGACCCTTGCTGGCTTCATCACCTGCTTCCTCCAGCCCGTCTGCTGAGGACCACCTCCCTGCTCACCCCGCTCAGCCCTGCCCAGCGCGCGAGTCCACTCCCACCTTTGCAGCCTTGACCGGGGTTTAAACTCTGCAGCTCCCTGCAGCTCAAACTACCTGCTCACAGATAACACATGAAGATGGCCTCCCTTCCTGAGATGTGTCTGCCATGGGTATGTCAGCGGCGTTCCTTTGCCCATTTTCTCTCTATAGCTCTTGTCATTTTCAGGTCACAGACTGTATCAGTTAGCATCTAAATAGGAAAGCAGAAACCTCCTTAGATACTTAAGTAGGAAAACCAGTGAAGTTCACATGGCAGATGAGAGAGCTGAGAGGGCAGACAGGGGATGGTGAGGAACATGAACATGGTGAGCCACGTGCGTAAGGGTGACACCCTAGAGATGGTGCAGCAACCAGATGGAAGGAACTCGGTCCTCTAGCTCTGTGGCACTGCCACACTAGCTCTGACTTGTGTAAGCCCAGGCTGTTAAGTGGAAGAGAAATGACCTTCCATTACATCTAAGGCATTGCTTCCTGTAGTCTCTGTCAGGGAAGCCAAGCTCATACCCAATGGAAACATCTCTTTTTATCTTGTCTGTCTGAGGACAGTTTGCAGAGACAGGCCCTTTCCCTTTGCCTGGAAGACAGAGCTGTGGCCATGGCCTGGCCTGGCCATCTGAAATCGACTTAGGGGCACTCACTTTACTTAAATGAGTGCCAGAGCGAGGGCAACCAGCGGTCTCCGTTTGCCCAGGAAAAAGAGGTTTGCTGAGACATGGAACTTCCAGTGCTTAAACAGGGAAAGTCCCCGGCAAACGGGAGTGAGCTGGCCACCCAACCTGCTCCTGTGCTCATATCAATAGCAAGCATCTGCTTCATCATACAGAAAAGCACCTGTCAGAGACCCAGCCCGGTCCCCTCCCTGCACGCCCACGTCCAAACCACTGTGCAGGCCGCCACCCTCCCCGCTTCTGGTTGCCTGCCGGCATCTGTGTGAACGAGACACGGCAAGTTCCCGTGTGCCCACTGCTTCATTCCTGAACAGAAGAAACACCGTCCCCGGCGGCGGCCTGCCCAGGGCGATCACCGCAGAGCTCTTCCAGCAGCCTGGCCCTTCCACCTGAGACATTTTCCAAAAAAAAATCCAGCTTCTCTAGATGTGCAGCTCATGTCACATTCCTTGCTCAAAGGAATGTGCTTGACCCCTCGTATATCTCTGGTCCCACGGTCCCCTGCAGCAGCTCTCCTCCCCTCCTCCCCTTTTTAGTAGGGTTTTCTCTCATCCTGCTTCCATCTGGGGCACAGCGGACTGGAAGGAGTGGATTGAGTTCAGAGCCCTGTTTTCTCTCTATAATAGTGAGCAGGTTGCCTCATCTTACAGAACTCAGTTTTCCCATCTGTATGATGCAGTGGTGTAGGGGGCTGAAAAATGGCCCCCCAAAAGATATCCATGTCCTAATCCCTGAAACCTGTGATTGTTACCTTATTTGGAAAAGGGGTCTCTGAAGATGTAATTATGTTAAGGATCTTGAGATTATCCTGGTGGGCCCTAAATGCCATCACAAATATCCTTGTAAGAGGGAGGTAGAGGGTAGATCGGTTCTTTCTAAGGCCTCTCAAAGGAGCATGTTCCTACTGTTACAGGCTGAATTGTGCCCACCCCCCAAATTCATATGGCCGTGCCTGGCCGAGATAAGGTCTTTAAAGAGAGGATTAAGATGAGGCTGTTAGAATGTGCCCTGATCCAATAGGAGGACTGATGTCCTTAGACGAAGAGGAAGAGGGAGGGGCGCAATGGCTCACGCCTGTAATCCTAGCACTCTGGGAGGCTGAGGCCGGAGGATCGCTTGAGCTCAGGAGTTTGAGACCAGCCTGAGCAAGAGCAAGACCCCATCACTACTAAAAAGAGAAAAATTAGTCAGGTATCGTGGTGCACACCTGTAGTCTCAGCTACTCAAGAGCCTGAAGCAGGAGGATCACTTGAGCCCCAGGAGTTTGAGGTTGCTATGAATTGTGATGACCCCACTGCACTCTACCCAGGTGACAGAGCAAGATTCTATCTCAAAATAAAAGGAAGAGATGCCAGGGATGCACATGGACAGGACAAAGACCACATGAGGACAACGTAGAGAGAAGGCAGCCATCTGCAAGCCAAGGAGAAAGCCCTCAGGAGAAACCACCCCCTCCAACACCTTGACCTTAGACTTCTAGCCTCCGGAACAGTGAGAAAATACATTTCTGTCGTTTAAGTCACCCAGTCTGTGATTCTTTGTTATGGCAACCTTAACAAACAAATACACCTACCAACACCTTGATTTTGGCCAAGTGATACTGATTTCAGACCTCTGGGCTGCTGAACTGTGAGAAAATATAATCTCTGGTTTCTGAAGCCACCCAGTTTGTGGTACTTCGTTACAGCAGCCCTGGGAAGCTAACAGGCGATCATACCTGTCTCCCAGGCTCGTTCTAAAGATCAAAGCAGGTCACAGGGTGGACCTGCTTGGCTTTGGGTAAGGACTCTCTACATCTTAGTGGCATCTGAATTCTCCTCTCATGGGGACTTTTCTATATGTTCATTCTTCTGTCCAAGTAAAAGCAAAAAAAAAAAAGAAAGAAAGAAAAAAGATATACCAGCCACAGTGGCTTTTTGGGTCATCTTCTTTTCTTTCTTCTTTGATGCCTGAATGCTCCAACTTCCTTCAGTGAGCTCCATCTACCAGGCAGGGCTCCCGGGCAGCTAACAATCAGCTATTCACGCATCTGCCTCATCAATTCACAGTAATGGCAGTAGCTGACATTTATGGAATACTCATTCTGTGCCAGGCCTTGTGCTAAGTGCTTTACCTAAATTATTTCATTGAATCTTCTGAGCAACCCTTAAATGTGGACACTATTATTCTTCCAACATTACAGACAGGGAAATCAAGGCACAGAGAGGTGAAAGAGTTTGGCAAGAAAGTGGCAGAGCTGGGAGACACATTGTTGATACCCACACCTCTACCCACTAGTAAACCTCAGGAGGGGGGATCCACCTTATCTTAGTTAACTTTAACTCTCCACCATGTGCTGGGAGCAGAGTTTGGACTCAGTGAAGCCTTGATGGATGGATGGATGGATAGATGGATGAATGGCACTTTGCACAGACCAAAGAAGAGTCAAGAAGATGCTCTTCGGGATTCTGCTTTGTCCAGCTTCTCTGTAGCTTGATTCTGCTGCTATTGCTGCTGCAATCACCCCGATCTGTCCCCTGTCCTGTGTGGCCCTGACATGCCCACACCATACCTTCTCTGTTCTCTGCCTCTTTGGCCTGGGGCAGGAAGAGCCTGAGCTGCTCTCCCTCACCCCCACTCACTCAGCAGCAGCCTTGTCTCCTCCTTCCGGCAGCCACCGCTCAGCCATGTGGATGAAAGAGGCTGGAATTCTTAGAAGCCTAGTGCAAGGGCTCTGGATCCAACATGATTACGGACACTTTGAGACCCATGAACACACCAAACGTTATTGCCATCCCAATATGCAGAAGAGGAAACTTAGGTCTGGAGATGTTAAAATACTTGCCCAAAGTCACAGAAAACTTGGTGTTATTTTTGACTCCCAATCCAGTGCTCTTTCCAGCATACCAAGTCAGTAAAAAAGCAACCCAATCTAGAAGAGAGAAGATGGGGCTTCAGAGCCTTGGTTTCAATTCTTGTCAGTTGCATGTCATTAGGCAAATTATGTAAATTCCCTGAGCTTCAGTAACTGGGCCCATGAGATAAAACTGCCCAGCCCCTGGCCAGACCTGGTCACCAGTCATGATCATCAAGAGAATCCTGGGAGAGAGGATTTGATTCCAGAACTACGTATTTCAGAAACTGACAAGTCCGGACCTCGTCTGGTCTCATTCTACCTGTCGATCCAGGCCCTTCAGGGGAAGAAGCTAGTTTTCTATTAGTCATGAGGAAGGGTCTCAAAAACCTTGAAGCTGTGTCGGTGATGGCTGCATCTGGCCCCAGATCAGAACCAGAAAAATGAAGAAAAGTGGCAGTTAATCTGAACTCTCCCATCCCTGAGTGAAACCCCATGACATCTCTTTGGAGTCAGGAAAATATTTACCTGGCAATTATATCCTAATGTACTCAGTTGTCCCTCCTTTGTGATGAATGTGTAATCACTATGGAAAATAATCTCTTTTCTAAACTGTGTGTTTCATAACTTAACCCCTACCAGAAATGTGCTCCCGTGTTCCTTTTCTTCCAAATAGTTGAAAGCACATTTGAATGGAGGGAAATGATGCTTTAAATAGAGCTCTGCAATCGCGTTTCCACAGAACATAAAACAGGCCATCCTTGGTGTCACGATTACAAGCTCCTGAAGCAGGTTTCTCAACAGCAGCACTAGTGGCATTTTGGACCAGATCATTCTTTGTTTGGCGGCTGTCCTGTAGGATGCTGGGCAGCATCCCTGGCTTCTACCCAGTAGAGGCTTATAGTACCTCTCCTCCAAGTCATGACAATAGTAAGTGCTGCAGACATTGACAAATTTCCCTGGGGGTGACAAAATCACCCACGATTGAAAACTACTGTCCTAGATGGAGAGACTGGGCCTGGGGGATTGTCTTGGCCCTGCACCACCTGAAATTAAGCACTTTATAGAGCTACTTTTTTGGCAGTGCTGATGAATTAAATCTAGGGGTAGGGGTTGGATGAGGAGGGAGGAAAATATATATTATATAGCTCAAATACACAAAATGCACACATCTGAAAAGGCCATTTGCAAAGCTGGTTTCTGGAACATGACGCACAGTGAATTTTTCCTGGGATTTCAGTATTTAGTTAGGCACGTATAGTGACACTGCAAAGTGGATCAGCTGTGACTGTCTGTGACTTCATGTATTCTTCTTTAAAAGTGGCTGCTCTCCCAGACAAGTCCTCCTCCCATGAGGTGTTTGCTGTTATTCAATTTTTCTGCAGAAAAAAAAAAAAAAGACTGTAGAAATTCCTCACCAACTCGCTAAAATTTGGGAGAATGTTTTGAGTGCATGACGTGTATAAAAATGGTGTGCGAAGCTTGGGGAAAGGTGGGAAGGAGCTGGGTTTGCTCAGGGCATAAGGCAGTTGTCCATGTTTGACCAGGCTGGTGCCGGAAGCCACATCTGGCACCATGATGTGCTTGAATCTCCTGGCAGTTGAGAGAGAACTAGTAATTGCCTGGAATACCTGGCTTAGTGGGAAGAAGCTTGGACTAGAAGAGTCCTGGGTCCCATCCTGGTCCCTGGTGGCTCCAACATTCTAATGTCTGACAATTGTCTTACAGGATGGGTTGTTACGGTGAAGGCTGCTGATGAATCACGCCTCCCCTGTGCCTTGCCCAGTGCCCTTTGCTGTATCACTTTCCAGGTACATCTATCAAGAAGTTGAGTCTATTTTCCTATCCCTTGAACCTGGGCTGCCCTTGTGACTTGCTTTGACCAACAGAGTGTGGCAGAAATGACATTGTGTTGACCCTCTGGGCTAGTCCTTAAGGAACCGTGCATTGTAGGTTTTGCTTGCACTCTCTTGGGACACTGCCACTGTCATGTGAAGAAGCATGGTCTAGCTTCCTTGGGGACAGAGACTACGTGGGGAGAGAAGCCCAGCTGGTTCCATGAACCTGTCTGCTGCATGCAGCTGTAGCGGGGAGAGCTCTGCGAGATGGAAAACTTGTGCAGCACACCCACAGGACTGTGAAAACTAATAACTGGTGCTGGCTTGAAGCCACTAAACTTTGGGATGGCTTATTACCCAGCAATAGATACACGAGCAGCTTGTTGGAAGATCGTTTTTAAGAAATACCTTGTAAACAACCTCCTGCCTGTCCATCATATCACAGCAAGACTCTCCTCCCTGCCCCCATTGTTAATTCCTTTCCTCTCAAACTACAACAGACTTTCAGGCTTCTCTCTCTCTCTCTCTTTTTTTTTTCCTACTTAAGGGGAAATGTCTATGTTCATTCTCTTCCAAAGCTGGGGCTGGGTCCTTTGGGAATACAGTTAAGGCATAAGGCAGTCACCTTTAGCGTCTAGCAGGGAGGATTATGTCTAATGGGAAAAACAGCAATTTCACTCGGGAGGCTGCTAAGGAAAACGTCTTCAGGAAGGATGATGCCCTCCGTGACAGCATGCTCAGCAAAAGAAAACTGTAGTAGTGAATGGTGACGTGTGTGATCTCCCCGGTCCGAAGATACTGATTGTACCTTGTATCCTTTTCTGCTTCCCGTTTCACCTACCCTGTTTTATTCTTAATTTCTGTTCCACAACACATAGAATATAATTGTTCCAACACATTCTATTTCCTAAAGACCCACAAAAGGAAACAGAATAAAGGCCACGAGGACTTTCTGAGAAGTTCATCCACTGATGGCCCGTCTTTGGACCACTGAGGGTTAGAGGGCCCCCCCGGATGACCTTGACACGGTTCCTGGTTGCATTACTTTTTCCCATAGCACATAAAAAACTCAACCGCAGAAATCAGAGAAGGAGGGATTATTTTATGAGAAACACAATCTCCTGTCTTCAAGATGCCTGAAGGGACTGCACGATGTGGGGCCCTTCCTGCAGAGTTGTCATCTGAACAAATTGGGACAGCTGTTGAGGACTCTGGATGTGTGATTTCCTGCCGTAGCAAATTGGAGGGCTCACCCTGTTCCGCTGCCCCTGACTTAGGAAGCTATTCAATTTGCTGATTACCTTTGCAGGAGGGGGAAGCTTAGCATCAGTGAGGACGTCGGTGTTTGGTAGGTGCTCATGCAGTTTCCGGTCAATCTTGTATAATGAGTTACTTCATCCTCTCCCTTAGGGCCATGTTTTGCAGTTTTTTTCATATAGGCCACTCCAAGAGGATAAAGTTCTTAAAAAAGAAAAGCAGAATTTTAAGCAAGAGCACTACAGAGGCCACAATAAAACAGCTAATAACAGATAACAGCTAGCCTAACAAATTTTCAGAATAGCTTGTTTTAGACTATGTGGAATTGAATATGGCAGTCTTAACCTATCAATAATAGGAGAGTTAAAGCAGTTTCCAACACTAAATATATATATATATATATATATTTCCCCCTCTCTCTGTTGACATCCAATGTTCTTCTTTGTGCCAGTACGTGCTGGCTGTATATCTGTGCAGGAGGAAGGGCTGGTTCTGAAACTTCCCCAACATGACAATTTTGCTCCTTGACGTCTCCTACAGAGAACACACAAGGCGTTTTTCACCCAGTTTTTTCATCTATTAGCACCAGCAGGACTAGCTAGACAGTGTTTCTAGCCCATAGCAAGCTAACGTGTGCTGAGCACTTACTCCCATCCCCTGACGCCACACATGCACACTCACATACACTCAACCTTCTCCAAGCTCCATTTTGGACACATGGGGATGTTTGCTTCTTATGCAAGTAGAGATGCTGAGTCAGAAGTAAGATTTACAAGTCAGAAGTTGTGGGGAGAAGGCTGAGCTGGGGTAAAAATGGATGAGCCATCAGCATACTGAGAGCCTACTAGGTGTGCAGTGCGACACCGCAGAAAAGTGAAGCAGTCAGAAAACGCCAGGCTCTGGAGCCAGCTCTGCCGCTGTGGAACTGGTGACCACGAACATGAACCTTTTCCTTACTGAGCCTCTGCCTTCCCATTTGTAGAATAAAGGGGTGAAATGAGATCATTTCTAAGGTTACTTGCTGCCAAAACATGTGTGCGATCTTAAGATTCTAGTTGCTAAAGTGTCCCCAGCCCTTGAGGAGCTTCCTGTCCCCTGGGATGAACAGGGCCACAAGTCCATCAGTCGTAGGACCACAGGGACAACAGAGGGGGAGGCTGCGCTCCAGCCGGCCTCACTGCAGGAGCAACTGTCACACACTGGAGGAGTCAGGAAATTGTGGGAGCCTGGGATGCTTTGAACTTAGAGACCACCTGATCCAGAGAAAGTCTCGACTGGATCCCATTCTCAGTCCTTCACGGTGCTATTTATTGCCTTGCAATTCTAATAATCTGTGCTTCTAGTCAAAGTTCCACCTCTCTCCAAAGGAAAGAGGTTGGATCAAATGATTTCTAAGTTTCCATAGAATAGTGTAGCTCAAATATTTTGAGTCTATTGCTGCCTGCAGGCTAACAAGAACTTTAGAACTGGTTTGATGGTTTTGAATGTTCTGGTGGCTTCAAGAATTTTCAAGAAGGTTAGAGGTTCTGGAGTCTGGGTAATTATGCTTCTGAGCTGCCAGCCAATCTATCTTTGGAAAGAGCCTACACAATTGCTTTTCCACCAGGGCCTTGCAGGGAGGCCCCCACGTGTGCAAAGGCTGAAGCAGAGCAAGAGCTATCTGCTGCACCGGAGTCTGAGCCCAAGGACGGACTGGGTCTCTAAAGGGAGCTATCAAATCTTAGGCTATCAAAGATATTATGAGAAGTTGAACATGGATAACATTAATAATAATCACAATAACAGCATCTATTACTGAAAGCTTATAATATGTCAGATACTATGCTAAGCCCTGGACAGGAGTCTCGCTTAATTTTTGCAACCCTCTGAGGTAGGTATTATTATTTCCAAGATACAGATGACAAACTAAAGTCAAAGGCTTAAGTATTAATAATTTGCCCCATGTCCCTCAGCTAATAAGTGATAGATCTGGATCTGGGAATGAAACCCGGGTCTGTCACACTCTGGGGTCCCTCAGCAACCACGCTGCTACACTTCAGAGACCCAAGTGGGCTTTGAAAGAAGATTTTACTCATCATGTCCACATCTGTGTGACTGATCTGTAGGATCACAACGCTCCTGATTCACAGACCTTTGGGATAAACTGTGCAGGTTTTCTATAGTCATGACCCCATCTCTGGCTGTGTTAATGTCTCAGCCAGCACCCTTCTTCCCCCTTCCCTGGAGATCTCTGGGCTATCTTAACATGTCTGGTTTATGAACTTGCTGGCTCTACATCCTCTAGTCCTTTCATTTGGTGTCCTAAATTCTTTAGGAGGCTGCAGGAGGGGGAGACAGCAAGGTGGGCTGAAGGTTAAAGATGGGCAGAGGACTGTCAAAAAATGTGACATGCAAGCTCTTTAAGCTACCCATAGGATCTTTCAAAACCCAATTATTATATTTTGCCCTTGGTCATCCTGATATGGAGATTATGAACTTGAGTTTTGGAATCAGCTAGACCTGGGTTCTAATTATAGTTCTGAAGCCTTGTCCAAGTTCCCTGCCTTCCCTGAGTCTCTGAGCTGCCTCATCTGCACAATGAGAAAAATAAGTCCATCTGAGGTTGTTTTTAGCATTCCCGGAGATCACGCACCTGCCAGGTTCAGCACAGTAAACGTTCCAAACTTGTAGCTGCTATTTGTAGTACACTCGCGTTGGCTGCCAGCATAGTTCCTTCTCACTTTTGCCATGCCAGGTGAAGTGGTGCACTGCCCTTTCTGACAGGTTTAAAAGCTTGCCTGCCTCTGGAACTCTCTTCTGACGTTGCTCCCCTTCCCATTTCATGACCAGAAGCAGGTTGAATGGCCTTGAAAAGAAGCATGGGTAACTAAGCATTTTTAACTAAGCACTAACTGTGTACAGAGCACGAGACTAGGCATGGGGGGACTGCATGTTTATGGAGCAGAGCATACAGTTGAAGAGATAGGATCAGTACTCACGACAGGGCTGGGCTATACGGATGCAAGCTGTGCATAACTAAGTGCTGCGCTGGCACCGAGGACAGTGGCTAAAGTTGCTGAAACTCTAAGCCAGGGGTCCATCCAAGACCCTGACAGAGCTTTACCAGAGGCTTAGGGACCTAAGGAATCTCATACTTGGTTACAAACACAAATAACCTGAGAGAATCACATCGCTGGTGGGTGCATGGGCGGCGGCAATGATTTGTGTGTGGGCTGCTGTTTCCATTCCCAGAGGGCAGAGCTCATGTTTGGGCTTGTAGGGTGTTTCCCACTCAATAAACAAAGAGTGGCCATAGCAGGACTGGGGCAAAACAGCCAGGGGAAAGAGCACTGAACCAGATGTCAAGAGACCTGGATCTTAATTCCGTCATGACCACAAACTCCTTGATGACCTTGAGCAAGTCCTTTGCGCTTTGTTGATAAAATGAGGGCGATGGATCAAATCAGAGGCTCTCAAACTGAACTTATGGTACCCTGGGGTTTCTAGAAATTCTAGAGCTCCAGGACACGAGTGGGTCAAGAGAACAGGTGAGTGGTGGGCTTGGACTCTGGGTTACCCCCTCTACCTTTCCCTGCCTGCACCCAGAGCAGCCCTGCTTACATCTTTCTACACACGGAGGTTCTTTGGTAGCTCTCTTGGAATATCACCTAACTTACCTCCCTCCACACTGTGTTCCTTTTACATGTAGGTCAAATGAGTCCCAGAGAGGGGAAGCAGCTTGTTCAAAGTCACCCAGTGAGTGGCAGAGATGGCACTAAAGCCTCTTTTCTGATAATGCTAACAACCATTTGGTTGTCCAAGGAGAAACGTCGCTCCTCATCTCTTGTAGATTTGGAGGGAAATCATGGTTCCTAAATTACCAAAAGGGGCCAGAGGAAGGTAGGGCAGAGAGTAGAGGCTGAGTCCTCACCCATGACAAAGCACACCTGAGCACCAGCTCTGAGAGCAGCCACCTGAAATCCAGGCAGTGCCCAAAGGAGAAGCTGACATGTGGTTGGGTCCTTGCCAACTCCACTCTGTTGACAAAGCAGGGGCTCAAGACAAGGAAAAGAGGTCACTCCAAGGACTGTCTAGAGTGGTTGTCACTTTCTCCATCACCAGTGTCTTAGCTACTCTCCCAGAAGTCAATACAGCGTGAGACTAAGATTTCCTCTTTCTTTTTTATTAATTAATAGATTATATATATATATAT